>CM076582.1:1220664295-1220802187 GCA_034641835.2 Pinus albicaulis | reverse complement strand
TAACTTCATGCACAATACAGAATCTATTCCACCATTGATCATCACATGGGGAAATTAAATCAATTGAAATGCACACATGAAACAATAAAAATTCACACACATTAACATAGTCATTTAACGGGAAATCATGAAGCTAAAAACCCAAACTATCTGTATATAATATATTTCATATAGATCATGTAACAATCCTCATACAAAGCTGATCATATCAAGCTCTCAGTAAAATACAATCGCTACACACTAATCAAGCCTGATCTTGCAAATCCATGCACCGATCTCTGCCACCTGCTAGCCTGCCTCTACTACGTAATCCCTGCTGAAGAATGGCTCTGAATGAACTTGAATTCAGCTAGCCTTGCTCACGCAATCCTCATTGGCATCTCCATTGAGTGTTGGATGCAATCAATGCATCACTATAGTCAAAACCGATAGTCACACTTGCTCTTTCACCTACCTCTCCACTGGTCTCCACTGAAACTGCCATGCACTATAGTTAACTGATGTATTCTTCAGTTGATTAATTATTTATTATTTATCGAATTAATTAAATAATTAATTCACACTACTATCACTAGTGTATCAATCAGTTAGACTAGATATAACTAGCTCAACTGAGTCTAACTGAGTTAAACTAAATACAACTCCACCAACTACTTCTATAACTCCACAAAAATTTGTCACATGAGTTCTAACTGAAGTCCTCATGCATTAGCTCTAGTAAAACCTTAGGAATAGCATAATTCCTTCTGTCAGCTACTGTGCCACATCTATGCACTTCACTGAAGTGCTCCAAGAGAATAAGATAATGTTTAGAGTCCAAATATTATTAAGAGCTAATAATATTTGACATATCTATTTTTAGACTGGAAATCTAAAAATAGATTCCGCCCAATATGTCTAAAAATAGAAGTCCATCTATTTTTCCAATTTGACCAACCATCCACAAATAGCATCCTGCAACTCATAGAATATGATCGACATGTCTAAAAATAGACTTTGCGCCAAAAATAGCCTGCGGGCCCACTTAGTGAAGGTGACTCTTTTCACTAAGCTCATCATCTTGTTGAATCTCAACACTTAGTGCAACCCTCCAAGGATTTATTTTCTCTCACCATCTCTTGTATAGATTGATTTTCTCTTAAGAATAATAGAACATAATTCTTTCTATAACTGATCAATTTCTTAGCATGGTTGGAACTTAAGAATGAAATATTTGATTTTTCCTTTGTGTGATGTGATGATCATGGAATATTTTTTGTTCTTAATGAGGCGGTGATGGTTAGATATACATATGAATATTGTGTTTCTTGTGTACATATAGGGACTCGCAAACACAACTCCACATACATCAAGTGTCAATACATCCAACTCTACTTCATCAATATAATCAACATTGATAACAAATTTTACTTTAGACTATTTTTTCACCTTGATTTTTGCATCCTTGTTTACCCATCCTAATGGATATGGGTTATGATGCTCCATCCTTTAATACTAACTCATTGACTTGCTCTAATATGGTGATATTTTCATGTGAACCTTGTTCAAACAAAGCATTAATAATTTACTTCTTGACATATATTTTTATATGGAAGAGTTTGTTCATCTCCTTCTTTTCCTATTGATGAAAGCTACTCAGATTCACCTCCTTATGCATTTATTTGCAAACAATATTCTTATCAATCTGACATTTTTTCCATTTGATTGATTGAATCTATGGCTATGAGATTTTTCTACTTTGCATCCTTCTTAGAATTCTTAAATTTGAGCTTTAAATGCTATTTCTAACACTTATCCTGTGTGTAACTATCAATGTTGTAGTGGTGGTCAGTATATTTGCATTGATTTTTTTTGTTTGCAGTCACCTTTTCCTTTCCCCATTTCCACTTCTTCTTCCCTTTCTTGGAAGCTTCTTGGTGTTCCTTTTGCTTTGAACCACTTGACCACCCTTTATTCTATCCTATTTTTTCTAGGTAGTTTTCCTGTACATAAGCATTATCCATCATTCTAGGTTTGAAAAACATTAATGTCTTTCACATATGGTTATGTAGACCCTTTAAATACTTGAGAATTACTCTGAGTTCTTGGGAGAGATACCCATATTTATTTCCATTTTCCTAAATTATGTGGTGTACACTCAAACCCTATCTTTATCTTAAGTAATGGCATTGGATCCTTTGGTCCCTTACGTACCCAATAGGGTAGAATTGGGACTTTATGAGAGTTTTGAAATCCTCCCACTTAGTTATTGGAAGATACTCCTCCAACCAAAGGGTTTTTTGTGGTTTTCCCACCAGGTTAGGGCATGACCCTCTAATTTTGAATGAGCAAACATGCAAATTTATCTTCCTCGTCTATGTGGTGAACACTAAAGTAAACCTATCACTATTGAAACCTATGATTTAGTTTCAAATCATAAATCCCACCCTAATATGGCTTTATATACACCTTTGAATCCATCTTGAAGAGAGACCATGAATGGTTCATGGCACTCGAACTTAGATACTCTTTTTAGGTTCTTCTTTTTGGAATCCTTCTTTGGATCTTCCCAATCCTCCATTTTTCCCTCTAATTTGACCTCTAAATTGGAAACCCTGTCTTCTCTAATCAACCTAAGCTTACTAGTTAGGGATTTCATGATAAGGTTAAAATTATGATTTATATCTATGACTTACACTCCCAACCACACAAATCTCTCCTCTATCATATTTTGAGGGTTATCATAAAATAATTTGTTGGCCATGGCTTGGGTTTTATTATTTTCTACTTGAACTGATCTAATCCCAGGAAAATTCCCATGAAATACCCAAAAGGAACCTTCTCTAACACTAATATGATCTGTAAAATGTCATGGATATAACACTCGATATTGTTTCCCAACATAACTATGAAAATAAACTAAAATATAAATTATGAAAGCTTAATTCCTTTTAGATTCCAGGTTTGTTATCTGATTTTTTTTTTTTTGCATGCAATATATAATACACAAAAAATAGAGAATATGTAAATTCAAACACTCACAAACCACAATGAACACCCATATTTTCTCTATGAAACCCTTACGGGAGAAAACATAGTTGAAAGGTGAGCTTGCTCTACTCTCTTTTGTCTATAATGTAAATGATGTAAATACAAAGGAGAAGGCACTCTTTATCGGGTTTCTTAGCACCTGCAACCTATGAGATACTACATAGCATCAACCCCCTCTTTTATTCTCTCTCTCTATCTACACTCAACTATTGTACTCTATTATGGAACAAAATGCAAGCAAATAGAATGGAACCCCCTTTCCTCATAGTGGTTTGATTATAATATAGCCCAATAGCTCACTGGGGGGTTAGATTTGACACATTCAACCCTTAATATGAGTCACAACTCGACCCTTATATAATATTCTTCATAGTCCCCATGATGTCATCCCATTTTGCATGAGATGTTTGCATGGCATTGTCTTGAATAATGGTGGAAAAAATAGGAATGTCAACATCCGAGTGGCATAACTTTTGTGTATGAACTTCGTTTTACAAATTTCTTGCACTACTGGAAAGATATATGATTCTAGATTAATTCCTAGGGGTTTGGTGTAAGTGATAATTTTTGGACCTATTATCACTCTATAATTTTGAGGTTGAAGAAAAAATACAGAGGCAACATCAAAACTGCTTCGGGCCTAGGATCTAGCCCTCATAGACCCAAAGAGGGATCTCTCTGTTCGATATAGCTTTGTTGATAGGGTCATTTGAGGCTACATATTAGTGCATAGGGGTTTGTTTCAGAATTTGCGGTTGAGACAAAAAAAGAGAGCCATTGGTATATGGAGTCAAACAGGTGTAAACAAATTCAAATGGAAGAATAACCAAAATCATGTGAGACCAAGAAAGCTAGCCATGTCAATGGATATCTACAGCTTGTGAAATGGAAAGGAGGAGGAGATTAAGGTTCAATTTGAATGCAGAGCAGACCATCTCTAAAATTTGCATTCAAATCTCAGAGGAAAACATAGATATTGCTTCAAGACTAAGAAGTGTACCCCATGGTAAATCCTACACAAAAATTTCTTATCCACAGTAAAGAAAGAAAACAATATGTGAAACTAAAGAATGCTAAATTATAGGAAAAGGATAACTTCACCATAGATCATAACACAAGAATCTGGAAACAACAGTGTCCTTTCATTCATCCAACAAAGAGTGTTTACAATTACATGAGCCTATTACAATGGTTTTCCCCTTCTGGGCCCCCTCTTGTACTGCTAATGCATGTGATATTTAAATAAAATCCAATTCGGTTACTCTGTCTGTTTTAATGATAGTCATTAATTACATTCAAGCTAAACTTTGACAAGTGGAACCATGCAGACGGTGATAATATAAGTCTGGCCATAACAGTGGCCTTAGCAGTCCATTATTAATAGCAAAGTGATCATAGTTTGGCTCGAGTGATGTCAAAGAGGAAATGGTAAAACAAAACTGACATATGGCTCTACTTCTTCAGAAAATCGTTGCTGGATAATTAAATCTGGTACTGCGCTGGTTGATTTAGCAGGTGCAATGGCTGTGTTGGCTACATTTACTGCCTTTTTTAGTTCTTGTTGTTATAACATAATAGTTTTGTACAAACACCCTTTCCCGACTTGACCTTTTCTATCTATCTCCTTACTACTGTGACGTTCAACATTACTCTGCCTTTTTCTCCTTATCGTGTACTACCTGGGTCCTTTTCTCATGCTAGCTATTTATTCATAAAACAACGCACAAACCTCATACGCTCAAAGTTGAAATTATTTAGATCTCATCTTTGAACTACATCACACTTCGCACTCTGTTGTTTTTAACTTCTCTTTTAACACTTATTCTCTTGGACCTTTGAACTGCGATATGTGATAGGGTCCCACCCATATCGCAAATCCCGCACATCGTAACCTTTAAGGTTTACTGCGCACAGCAACATTAAGGTTTACCGCACACCGCAACATTTGAGGCCTATTGCACACTGCAACGATTAACTTATCACATCGCAACTTTAACAAATTAACCTGCGATTTATTAACATGTAAATATCAAAAATGTTGATTCCGATGTGCGATGAGAACAGGGGTGATAGGGAAGGGTCCCACTATATCGCATCGGCGGAGTTATAAGGTCGCAAATGGAATGTGGCTAGGATAGTTGTGAAGTACCGACGCGAAAAGGAAAGGAAGGGGTAAGGTAAGGCTTATGTGGTCTATGCCATATATGTTATATTCAAGTGGCCTAAAGTAGGGGGGTGGAGTTGAGAATAAGGAAATATGCAGTAAGTTTAAACGGGAAAATGATATTGTTGTTAGTGGGTGGGCGGAGCTACTTTTTTAACTATAAAAATCTAATTTTAATAGTTAAAAAAGGGGTTTGAAAGAAATTAAACATGGGACTTTAGAAAATGGAAAAATGAAGGGCAAAAGAGGGTAAATGAGATGAATGAGGGTAGAAATGAATTTTTCTCACCATTACACCTTATCGGCAACACTTTTCCCCTTTTCCACTGAACTAAAAAGGTAGATTGATTCCTTTGAAGCTCTAGACAGTCCAGATTTCCCTTCCTTTTTCTGGAATTAAATGACAACCATGGAATATTATTTTCAATATGAAAGATCTAGGAAATAATCAGTCACCTTGTGATACTGTGAATTAAAAGAGTCGAACAGTGGCTCTAGCTGGGGATGACAACTCCTTCAATAGGTGTCAAGAACACCTTAGACTAGTGGCCTGATCCATTGGGCTGATCCCAAATATGCGACTTAATCTGCTACCAAACCTTTGTGGTTGAAAATCTTTAAGTTGAAATCAATACTCTCTGCAACCTGTAGTATGGGACATACTTGATCTAAAACCTAGAAATAAATCTGAAAACAAAATAGCACTTTGGAACTAAAACCAAAAAAATGCTCAGAGTATTGAGCTTATTAGCTCACCTACCTACCCTACCCTACTAAAATTACGGTTGTTCTAAATGATACAATAATACCAATGTAGCGAGTCAAGTAGCAGCAGAAACAAATGGAAAACTTAACTGTTTGTCAGGAAAATAAGAAGTATAATTTGATTATTTGTCCACATAATCAAGGTGGTAATAGGTAATGTCACTTACTGATGCATTTAATCCTTATAGAGAATACATGTTTGAAAACTTGAGCTAAAAAGAACCTCCAAATATTCTGATATAGGATCGATAAAAGCATGATGTATGATATTTGCCTCTAGGCCTTCAATGGCTAGTTGATCATTTGTATCCTCAATCTTAAACCTTGAAACCACATCTTCAGTTTTGTACTCGAAAGAATAATCATCCTCAATATGTAAGTCAAGAGGTAGTACAATTTCCTCTTGATTTGAAGAAGGAATATTTTCCAATAATTCTTTAGGGTCTCGAAAATTATATGACTGAATTTGAGAATTCAAAAGTTCAATGCCATTTTTGTATTGTTCAACAACTACCTCCAGAAAACATGTTTTAGCTTCAGGACCAAATTTTCTTGATTTCAAAATGAGAAAGACAACCTCTAGAAAATATTCATCAAGTTGAAATTCTGATAATTGGTTCCTGAATACATTTAAATCTTCACGAGATAAACGATCTACCACAAACCTTGTCATCTTATTCAGCAAAAACTCTGGTCAGCATATCGTGGAGTCACCATGAATTCTCAAAAGCTCGGTTCTTTGAATCATGGAGTCGCCAGGTGAATAATTCAACCTTCTTGTGTCTGGTCACTTTCCACCATCAGTAATCAGATCTGAAATTTGATGTACTTTCTGAGGAAGATAAATTTCATCCCCAGTGGAGTAGCCACTATGTTATCACTCTATAATTTTGAGGCTGAAGCAAAACTACAAAGGAAACATCAAAACCGCTTCAGGCCTAGGATCTATCCCTCCGAAACCCAGAGAGGGATCGCTTTGTTAGATATAGCTTTGTTGATAGGGGGGTTTTAGGCTAGATATTAGTGCATAGGGGTTTTTTTGAGAATTTTTGGTTGAGATAGCAGAAGAGGGCCATTGGGCTATGGAGTCAAATAGGTGTAAACAAATTCAAATGGATGAATAACAAAAATCATGTGAGAACATGAAAGCTAGCCATGTAAATGGATCTCTACAACTTGTGAAATGGAAAGGAGGAGGAGATTAAGGTTCAATGTGAATGTAGAGTAGACCGTCTCTGAATTATGCATTAAAATCTTAGAGGAAAACATAGATACTACGTCAAGACTGAGAAGGGTACCCTATGGTAAATCCAACAAAAAAAATTCTTATCCAAAGTAAAGAAAGAAAACAATATGTGAAACTAAAGAATGAAAAATTACAGGAAAAGGAGTACTTCACCACATATCATAACACAAGAATCTGGAAACAATAGTGTCCTTTTATTCACCCAACAAAGAGTGTTTACAACCAGATGAGCCTATTGCAATGGTTTTCCCCTTCCGAGCCCCCTCTTGTATTGCTAATGCATGCATTTTTTAGATAAAATCTAAGTCGATTACTCCGTATGTTTTAATGATATTCATTAATTACATTCAAGCTAAACTTTGACAAGTGGAACCATGCAGACAGTGATAAGATAATTCTGGCTATAACAGTGGCCTTAGCAGTACATTATTAATAGTAGAGTGATCATATTCTGGCTCGAGTGATGCCGAAGAGGCAATGATAAACAAAACTAACATCTGGCTTTGCTTCTTCAAAAACGTGTTGTTAGATAATTAAATCTGGTGTTGCGCTGGCTAATTTATCAAGTTTGATGGCTGTGTTGGCTGAGTTTACTACCTTTTTCCATTCTTGCTGTTATAACATAATAGTTTTGTACAAAATCCTTTGCCCAACTCGACCTTTTCTGTCTATCTCCTTACTACCACGACATTCAGCATTACTCTACCTTTTTCTCCTTGTCGGGTCCTTCCCGGGTCCTTCTATCGTGTCAACTCTTTCTTCATAAAACAACACACAAACCTCATACGCCCGGACTTGAAATTCTTTACATTTCAGATTTGAACTACATCGTACTTCGCATTCTGATGTTTTTAACTTCTCTTTTAATGCTTATTCTCCTGGACCTATGAACTGCAATATGTGATTGGGTCCCACCCATATCGCAAATCATGCACATTGCAACCTTTAAGGTTTTTAGTGCACCGCAACATTAAGGTTTACCACACATTGCAAAATTTGAGGTCTATCGCACACCGCAGCGAACAACTTATCGTATCGCAACTTTAACCAATTAACCTGTGATGTCCTAACGTGTAAACATAAAAAAATTGATTGCGATGTGCAACAAGAATAGGGGTGACAGGGAAGTGTCCCACTATATTGCGTCAACGGAGTTATAAGGTGGCAAATGGAATGTGGCTAGGATAGTTGCAAAGTGCTGACGCTAAAAGGCAAGGAAGGGGTAAGTTAAGGCTTATGCGGTCTATGCCATATATGTTATATCCAAGCGACCTAAAGTGGGGGGTAGAGCTGCAAATAAGGAAATTTACGGTAAGTTTAAACGGGAAAATGATATGGCTGTTAGTGGGTGGGCAGAGCTACTTTTTTAACTATAAAAATAAAATTTTAATAGTTTATTTTAATAGTTCAAAAAGGGGTTTGAAAGAAATGAAGTGTGGGACTTTAGAACATGGAAAAATGAAGGGAAAAAGAGGGTAAATGAGATGAGTGAGGGCACAAATTAATTTTTCTCACCATTACACCTTATCAGCAACACTTTTCCCCTTTCCATTGAACTGAAAAGGTAGATTGATTACTTTGAAGCTCTAGACAATCTAGATTTCCCTTCCTTTTTCTAGAAATAAATGACAGCCATGGAATATTATTTTAAATATGAAAGATATGGGAAATAATCAGTCTCCTTGTGATACTGTGAATTAAAGGAGTCTAACAGGACCCATAAAAAATTCATTTAATTCCTCAAACTTACTCTAGAAGGTTTCAAACCCTAATTTTCCAAATTTTGACTTATTAGTAAAAATGGACTTATAAGTTGATTCCTCCAGTTTTTCCACTCTAAAAGCATCGAGATGGATGGAAAATAATATAATGATCTAATATGGATCAATTGGGCGAGACTATTTTCTAAGGGATTGTAGTTCATATGAGTGTATTAGATATGTGAAAAACATATGGCACATGGATGATCTTCACATAAGGTCTTATTACACACATTGGTAGGTTTCTTCGAGGGGGATAAAGGGATACCCTTTGTTATGGGTGTTATCACAAAATTGCACCTGATAGGCTGCTAATAAAAAAAACTCAGGTAATTGTTTCAAACCGATCTTGCAACTGAAGTTTAGCCTCTTCATTCTGAGAGGGCTCTCTCAAAGGGGTTAATGATATTGGATAAAGATGAATTTAGATGGCTAACTCTACTTGGAAAAAAACTTGCTTGTGATATGTGTAGGTTCAAAAGAGTATAATTCTGCAATCATTGGACTTATGGAGTCAAAAATTTCAGTAGTTCAGTGGTTCACTTGACATGGAAGTTTAGGCAGGTAAGAGTTTTTTAGTAGAGGTAAAACACACATGAAAATATGAAATAACACATTGAATTCAGCTATAAAGGAAGTCAGCGCATTACATGAATGAATTCTGAGTATTAAAGATGAAAACCACTACAAATGGTACACATAGAAAATATAGATAAAGTAAGCACTAAAAACTCCATGAGAATCTCAGGTCGGTCAAGTGAAAGTTCTATGTATTACTGAAAATAGTCAATTTACATAAAGTAGTAGTATTGCCAAAAAGTCTCCAACCCTTTACAAATTCGAATACATGCCCTTTAATAGACTTGTTACATGATGAGATGATCTTCCTACTGGCTAGATTCATTGAACTTTTCCTAATGACACCTTGCATAATAATAAAACATCTACTTTAATGAGATAATGACAGTTATTCTATTTGACAGTCCTTTTCCTAATAGGACTCAAACTATTCATTATTACATCAACTAAATTATCTCCTCATATCAGTTACATATTTGAAAATTGTTCCTTCACATGTTCAAATAGGGTGTGATGGGACTCATCACTACATGACATCTTAATTTACCTCCTCTAAATCTGGAAACAAACCCTGCTTTTTAGGAAAATTGGTCCTTATCTTCAATGAATGGTTTGGCTAATGAGTTGTCTTCATCTCCTGGTCTTTAAGTCTTGTATGAATGCTAGCAAGGTCCCTTTAACCTTTGAAAGTATCCACATATCCATAACTGCACAAAAATCTGCTCATAAAGCTTCAAAACAGTACGCTACGAAAGTATGACAGTTTTGTAGCGTACTTTCGTAGCATTACAAAAATTCCTTTTGCCATCAACTTTTCTGATTTTTTCCTTCTGAATTATATTCTTCATGTCTTGACATATACTCCATGTGATTTCCTCCTCTTGGAAGCTCCCCAAAATGGTTCAAAATGCAAAAATAAAGCTACAGTGGTTTCGTAGCATTTTCCTGGCTTCAAGCCTAGGAAACACTATGAAACTGCTGAGAAGTGTGTTATTTCTAGATTTTTGTCTAGCTTCAAAAATGTGTCGTCAAACTATAAAAAAATTGTTTCCAACATTTCATTTACCTTCAAAAACATAAACCAGCTCTAACTAGGAGTCTTGAGGTGTTTCTTCCTCATTGATGATGAGTTGAGCTATTGGCTCCTCAAATACTGTCATTTTAAGACCCTTATTCTCCAATTCCTCATGGATTAGTTCTAACTATTCTTGTAGGTCTTTAACCTGATCCTTCAACTTTATGTTTGTATATTTAAACTAAAAATTCATTCTTCTGACATGTTTCACCTCTTTCCTCAATGGCATGGTCCATTTGATTAGCTATTGTGTATTATCTAGGGTCTTGGAAAAACTGTCAACCTTCTCTTCCCAAATTTATTTCATCTTTTCAAATTGAACCTTATGGATATTGTGTTTTCTTTCTTCCTTCTTCATAACTGTAATTTCATGGTTAGCAAACCTTAACTTTTCTTCAAGGAGTTCAAACTTTGTTTTTTCAATTACTTTTTATTTTCCTTTCTTTGGCTTGCTAACTGTATCATTTTCTGCAAGAGATGAAAGATCAGTAATGTCTTGCAGTGGCTTGAAAGTATCGGTAGCTGGATGAACTTGTTTTCTGCTCTCCAAAATTTTTCTAGCATTCCTTGTCATGGGCTTTCTTGCCTGGAACATAAAACCTGAATCTTCTCCTTCAAATTCTAGTTTCTTTGCAGATTTGGCTTTCTTTAGTTTTTGTGCACCTTCTTCTATATCCTCAACCTGGACTATAGGAGTCTCTTCAATATCAATGGAATGTAGTATGTCTTCTAAATTTCCTTTAGCTATTGTTTTGTCTTCTACAACCACTGTTTTTTCTTCTAAAGCCATTTTTTGACTCCTTGTAATCCTTTTGCTTCCTTTTTTACTCACAAGTTTGATTTTTGTTTTGCAGGTGGGACATTGGGTGTATCAAAACTCTACAATTGCTTTGTTTCCATCATGACTAGTTCACTTTTCTCTACTCTTTCTAGTTCACTTGTTTCTGCCACTAAATGTGATGAGATACCCCTAGGTTTAGGAGTTCTTGTAGGAGTAAGGGTATCCAATTCAAAACCACTAACAAATAAGGAAGAATACTAGTCTCTACCTAGTCTCTGGAGCTCATCTAAAACCAGCAGTTTAATTAAACCATGATGAAACAATGAAGTCTCACTCCTTCATATTTTTCTTGGACCTTATCTGCCATTTTTTATAAACTTCTGTGTAAATAGAAAGGCAGATCAAGAGATATCTTACCAGTAAAGTGTAGGAGAAGCTTAAAATGGTAAGAATAGACTTTATGGTATCTCCCTTCACAAGTGAAATATTTCTGGATGATAAACAGAAACTTTGAGTAGTTATCCTTCATGCATCTCCTTGGAATGGCATTTGTAAGGTCTATTTCACTGTTTTCTGGCTTGAAAAACTCTTTGCACCCCTCCATGTTAAATTTGAATCCTTTGAGCTATTTCTCTTGTCCCCTTGGAATCCCTATTACTGCTGCAATGACCTCTGGTGTAATGGAAAGATTCAACATCCCCACTTTAGTAGTTGTTCCACTAAAATTTACAGCAAAATTCATTGGAAACCTGTACATGACAGCCTTGTATTCCTTCACAAAACTGTAAACATCCTGTCCTTCTGAAGACTTCTACTGTTGTTGGATCTTCATTTATCAGATTCACATTTGATGGCTCATATCTTAGACATTGGCCACCCTTATTTGTCTTTCTTTTTTCAACCATATTTTATTTAGTGTCTTCTCTGCCTCGCTTGATCACTGATATCTGCAACCTTTAAAAATACGAGCCACAGCTTTGGCTTAATGAAATTCTCTCCAGAGCTCAATATCACACAAAGAAGGAATGACGAATGAGAAATGACTTAATTTGGAAATATTTTGAAGTTCGATGCCCACTCATAACACAATGATGACTCGTACATGCCTAAAATAGTGATGATGATTTCAGCCCTGACCATGTACCTTGATCTTTACCCTAACTAACTCGAATGGTATCTAACTTATCTCTTTCAAATGATTTTCTGACACCTAACAGCTAATTTGACATGACAGACAAGAAACCTCACTTTCGTAGCATTCTTAGTATATTTCTGAGTGTTTTCACTACGAAAGTATCAACGGTTTCATAGCAAAAATTGAAATTTCTCAGTGTATTTCGCTACGAAACTGTAGTTTCTTGGCTAAAATGACCAATTCCGTACTAAAACCTTGGGAAATGAAAACTTTCAGAAAATTATGAATGATGTGACATGAGGGGATTTGAAAGTGAGTGGGTTTAGAGCTTAGGGTAAACTTAATAAGAAAAATTTTAAAAATTCCTTGAGCAAGTAATGAAAAATGAACCCTATAACCCTACCTTTGACACATGAACCTATATGACTTTGTCAAATGATGCTTCATTTTTCTGAGTGATAACAGTGGGGTTCAGAAACAATGGTAATACCTTTGGTGTGTAAAGGAGGTTTCTTAATTCTAGTAGCATGGGGCATAGATTCATGGCATGACCCTCGACATCATATAGATATATGGTGGAGGGATATGAATGGTGTATTAGTTATTATCCTTAATTTATTTCTCTTGTCTGTAGATTAAGGTGTAAAAAAATATGGGTTGATGATTTTGGTATTAGTGTAAGTGTCGGGGGTGACAAGTATCACATAGGTGTTCCCAAGGTGAGCCTTGGGAGGCTAACAGTGGCCATCACTAGATGTCACATGGATTTTGATGGTGGAAAGAAGAATGGGATGTGATTGACAGTCTTAGATTATTTGTTAGTGTGATATTTTTTGTCAAATGTAGATGGTGAGCTTGTCATAGTTTGAATGATAGATGATATTTCCTTGACTAAAATAAGTGTGCATACTAGTGTTGAATCTACTAGTGGAACCTTAGTTGGTTCACAATGATATACAACAATTAAAGTGGAATATTTGAAGATTCGAGGGCCTAACTCAACATGTGGGGGGAGTTATTGAATGTCTCCTATGAGGGGAAGGATGTTGTCTAGGTTAGATGTTGTTCAAGGTTCGTAGTGTATGACTTTAACTACGATGATGACTTATAAATTGTGAGGGAACACCATTATGTGGAAATATGATGAAACTACATATTTAATAGTGTATATATAACTAAATTTAAGGAGGATGTTTTAATTTAAAGACACATCTAAGACCTCAATGTCTATCGAGACAATTTTTCCAACCAATTTGATGAGGATTTTTTTGTAAAGGTATTTTGGTTGGGATAACATGTTGTCATTAGTGTTGTCAAGATAAATCCCCTCGGTAGACAGAGGTGATCTCTCTAGCCCTAGAGTGGGTCTAGCAACACGAGATTATTTCTAATGCAAAGCTCTCTTAACTAACATTTACAATGTGACTAGAAAAGTGACAGAAGTACCTTTTTCCCAATGCTACACTTAAGTCCGTTGATGATGACCTTGATCCACGATCCTTTCAGGCCCTCTCCTTGCTACTGATGGCACGTGAATACATGTGGATGATCAAAAGGCAACAAAAAACGTAATACAATACATAATAATTGTAAACATTAGCTATCTTGTAGATCAAGGAGTACCATAATATTTTCATAAACATTTAGACAAATATACAAAGCAAACACTAGATTTTATTATTGATAAAAATAAAAGGAGAGCTTAAAACCCAGGCCTTGATGTTGGACGTGTCCTTTGGTGAAAACCTAAGTGCTTCACCAAAGCTCTAAATCATTCCTTCTCCCGAACACGTAGGCATTATCACAATTCTAGGATGTAAGGGAACAAGAGTTCAGACGTGTCTGACAATGACCAAAAAAGATCTAAAATTGTGGGAAGGGGGGATATGAATTTATAGGAAAGGAGAAGAGGTTGGGAGCCCATGAAAGGAGGAGGAAGGCCCATTTTCTAAGGGATGAACCCCCATGGATGAGATCAAATCTCTAAAACCATAGAGCTCGACCTTATCACCACCACTTAAAAACCAACTCGTCGCCCTGGAGCTTATGGAGGTTGAAGCTTCTCCTCCATTTGAGGAAACACTACCATAAAGGGATCAGTGTGGTTTTCCAAGAAATAATGTCGCTGGTAGTGCTAAGCCAAAACTGTGAATATTACATCAACATGGTCATGACACCAGGAAGGGCGCTGACCCAGGAAAATAGGAATTTGACCAAGTTTCTTCAGTAATCTTCCATGGAAATTTTATTTGTATCTTTAGGGGATATCTTTAACATATTTCTTGATGGTGGAAAAATTCAACAAGATCTGTCATGGGGCATTTCAGGGTCAGGGATAGGAAAATGTGCATGGTGACAAATTACTATGTAACAAATGCCCCCTAAAGGACGAAGGAAAAACATGGAGTGATGGCTAAAATGCTTTATGAACCAAGGAAAAGAACACATACCACCTCCGGAAAACCTGCCAAATCAAACATTTTACAATATATGACATCTCTGGTATGAATATTCCTAACCACCTAACTTTTCACTAGGCATCAAATAATACATGAACCAACGGCATGTTCATAGCCATCCATCTAGAGAGATCATAGAAATGTATCCGTGGTATGGACGCAGTCATCCATATAGATAGGATCATGTATAAAATTATTAATACTCAACAACTCCTCACATATTGCATCAAAAATCAAATGTGACCCAGGGTCTTCACCGTAATCTCAATCAACCCCATGTATGAATCTAGCCATGCGAATAATTGTGTTGGTGTCGAACATGGTAGAAACCACCTGATTACTGGTCAATGATGGAAATCGTTAACAGGTGAGAGGGAGACCACCAATAATGACGATAGACCTCAAGGTACAACAACAAAATCTACAAGCGTGAATAAATGTGTTGAATTCAAACACTTGCAGAATCATTTGATCGAAGGCCAATGATGTGAACCTGTCGTCGAACACGAAGAACTTGCCATTGAGGAATGCAAGCTCCAAGGTACTGAAATAATTTTCTAAATCACCTTCTGGGATAATGAGCTAAAGTCGACAAGAAGTGATTCATCGAAGGAGGGCCATGATGATTCCTACATCATTGACACAAAATAACAAATATCTTAGGATGATAAGAGTGTTTTGGGATTGTAACATAGGAGGTCAGATAAGTAGAGGATGTTTGACAAAAAGGACTTATCTTGAACATATTGGTGACGGGACTCTGGAGTGTGGCGGCATTTGACTCAAAATAGGGTCAGAGATCAGGGTGAAAAATTTAGTAATCAAATGAGAGGAAAATGTATTTCCTAAACCCATGGAGGAAAAGTGATTAATGTAGGATGTCCCCAATCTGAAACGAACTGCAGATGAGCGGCATGTTCAAGAGCGACAAGCTGCCCAAAAATACACATAATATGTTCACTTTCAATTTCCCCCCATTATTTCCAATGAGTACATCTTTATTTTTTATAGCTAGCGTGAAGAGGATAGCATATGTGGAGCGTGTAATTTCATATTAAAAATGAATCCATCCTATTAAATTTAACGAACCCTAGGAAGGAGGAACTCGATCTCGTCATGGTGACAAGTCTTCATCATTTAATCTTTAACGAGTCCAACGAAATGGTAACTCGATAACTTTTCATGTATAAGGAGTTTGAAAATAAACAAAAAGGAAACTCCATCATGTCCCTTTTCGTAAATCATCTCTCGAATCCGAAAAGGTAGAAAACAATACCCAAGAGAACCTCTTGACCATGTTTGATCAAGGTATTCCTTTTTCATAAATAGTAAATCTTAGCCCGAAAAAGGGGTAAACGTATATTGATATCACGTCAATTCATTCACTTCAACGAGTTCTAAATAACAAGTACTCGGAAATATTTTCATTTTTCGAGAGTCAGAAAAGAGCTAAAAGTTGGCTCTAGGGGGTTCGTTTTTCGTAAATGATTAACAAGCCCGAAAAAGAGAAAACATACAACTCGTTTTCATCTGAATATAATCAACAATGTGAAATTCCTATACTGCACAAAAACAACAAACATCACTAATATTGAGGAAAAATAATAAAATATTAAATTTTTCAAAAATCTATAAATAGACCAAAAAACAAATTCATTTTCACCTTCCTATTTTGAGAAGAGAATTTTGTCCATTTTCCCTCCGAATTCCAAATCAGTAGTGCGGCCGATCTATGACACCATTCGTCGATCCGTCAGCATCAGGTAAGATCTTTGAGCCTCCTCTTCATTTTAATTCCATTCATTTATCATTTTTTTTTTAGGAATAGGGAGTTGGGGGGAGGATTTCCAACTCCAAAATCATTTGCGACCAGCATGATTTCAAGCTACCGGGGTTGCTCTATGATCTAAATCTAAATATTATTTTTTTTGTGCTAATTTCATCTTCATAATTATAAATAATTTGCTGATATTTTTCTTCATGTGCATAGGTTTCTTGAGGTGTTTGTGAGTGTAAAACAGGTAAATGAGATGAGTTTATGTTAAATTATAGAGCATTTTAACTTAAAAACAAAGTAATGAATAGCAATAATAACATGTATAGCAAACCATCAAATGATCCATTAACACAGTGTTTTGATGAAGGAGTTCACCCCTCCTGGGTTACATCTCCTTTGTCTAGATTCCATGGATTGGGCCTCTATATTAGCTCAAATGTGAAAAAAAATGTTGTTTACATTCATCTACTACTCCTGAAACCTACTTCAATGTGTTCAAAATGTCCAAATCATCCAGAAGAGACTCTTCTTGCTCCCAATTTGGTTGAATTTTACAAAAGTTATGGCCTCCCCAATTTTTCCTAGGAAACCCCACTAAATCTGGAGATAACTCCAGTTAGGGCTGCTAAATTTGGGGGCAACTCCGAATTTCGTGGCTCCGTCAAATATGCCGCCATATTAAACTGTATTTAATTAAGTGTTAAGCGAGATTAATTTGGATAAGTTTGAGTTACATGTGGTATAAGTGTGTTTTATGAAATTGTGCATTAGCATATGGATTAGCATAATTAATCATGGGTTATGGGTATTAAACCCACATTACAAATTTAAAACCTGCGCATTAGTGGAGTGCTTCGTTGTGGTCGTAGAAAATGGTCATGTGGGGAGGGGGCTATCCCCCTTCATTCCCCCGCCAGTCCAATGATGTGTATTGAAATATATATGGTGAGCGTATATTTTTAAGAACCGATCTTGTGGTATAGTGGTAACGCGGCGCTCTCGCTTGGGGGAGATCGTGGGGTCAAGCCTCAACCTCCGCCTTTCCTGTGTGTATAATTTTTCTCTACCATATACGGTATCCCACATTTGTAATATATCAAAAATTCGACCATTGATATAATTAAAATAATTCGGACTTCGAACTATATGAATATTTTTACCATATAACAATAAGCCCGACCTTTGATATTTTCTCCTAATTCGGAATTTGGATATGTTGATTCAGAACCATACTTTGGTCCACTAGAGGGGGCACGTGGTGGTCATTGGTTTCACCACGTGTCTGCCTCTGGTTGGACTATTCCAACCATTTAAAAAGAAAGCAAATTCAACCCTAGGAGACACAAGAACAAATGCACCATCCAAACTTGACCGACGAATCTTGCAATGACACTTCTCACAGTGTCATTGGGTTAAAATGATGGAATATTCCTATAATATCCCTTTTTTTTTTACTGGGCTATCATGTCACCATTCTAGCCTATTCTAAAAAAAATTTAGTTGTTTAGGAAAATGAACAACAGGCTCTATCTTCTTCATCTGGACTATGTTTTTGACGAAACAAATTGTGACAGATTCTTGGCGACAAGATATTTGTTGTCATTTAGTTTCCATTCAATTTCAAGCACTTTCATTTTTTAGATTTAACACTAAGAACCTGGTCATTCCTCACCACAAGAATCCTTTTTTACCCCAAAATATCTTTTATTACTGATTATGTGGATGAGGGTACAGTCCCCTCACCCTTCCAGTCTCAATCCACTGAAATTTTCCCATTTTCATCAATTAGAGCTTTTCACAAAAAGTAAGCTTTTTCCTTGACTCTTGCAACCCTCTCTTACTGTTGTCGACACCATCATGCTGAATTTTCCATGAATTTTTAGAGCAGTAAGCTATCCTTGCATAAACAAACTTGTTCCCACCTTGTTCATCAATCAAAGGAAACTTAAAAATGGTCTCACCTCGCACACTGTCGTCATGGCGATTCTTAGCTGATCTTGCTTTGTACTTATTTCGACCCTTGACCAAGTATTTTTTCCATTGCCATGTACCCTTTGGAAACAAAAAACAAGGACTTGTGGAACCCATTCCTTCTTTTTCAAATTTCTTTGTCGCTTTCTCTTTGACCTTTGCACTCTCTTGCACCGACATCTTGTTTCTAACACTGCTCAACATTGATGTTGACTACTACAAATCTGTCACATATTGTTTACCTCCTTTCAAAGGAAACCTATTAGAGTCCTAAAACATATCACTACAAGCATAAGAAATTTTAATGAAATCAAATTTTTCATTCGATGCATCTTTTTGAAAGGCCTCATTCAAAACATCTCTCTGTTTGATCATTAACAAAGTCAAATTTTGACTTGCATTCACTATTCTCTTCATTTCTCCTGCATGTATAAGCGACAAACTTGTCTTCTTCTTATGTGCTCTAAATATATACTCAATTACATCTTTAAACAAGTGATACTTATTCCAATCGCGATGAAATACTGCTTTCCTATCATAAATATAAGGACTTCCCAAAACAATACCTGATATCTCAAGCGGCACCACATCAAGCTCAACTTCATCAAGAAAGTTTGAATTGATGGCGAATCTTAGCATGCACTTCCTTGTTACCTGCAATTTTTCATTCTTTCATATCCACCCTAAAGGATAAGGTCTTGGATGTATAACAGTATCAAGGTTTATCTCCTTAACTAAGTCTTCTAAAATCATATTAGCTTGAGCCCCATTATAAATTTTTTTGTCTATCTCGACATGTTTAGAAATGACTCTGATATGGAAAAGTTAAATTCTTGTATTTTGATCTTGAGTTACATTGGAAAAATTTGAAGAAATCGTGCTTGCTATATTCTTACCTTTCAAACCCATTGTTGTAATGTTTGTTTTGTGTTCTGAATCTGAACCTAAGTCATGTTCAATGATAGCAACAATTTTCCCCTTTTCTTTGGCTTTCAGTTTGTTTGGCTTCAACTCTAGATGAAGTTTCCAACAATGGTCTTCATCATGGCCATTCTTCGAACAATGTTTACATGTGATTTTCTCTTTCTCTATTTTGATATAGATATTTCTCTTTCCTCTTCCATTAAACATGCCATTTCCTTTACCTTTACTATCACTTTTCTCATCTATATTATGTTTCCATCTTGCTTCTAAATCTTTCCCTCTTGCTCCTAAATTCATGAGTATAATCTTGCACACTTTTCTCTTTCAATTGTCTAAAATTTTTCCAGTCCATAATGGCTTTTTGCATGTAAGAGAGAGGACAAAATTTCCTTGCAATGGCAACTATAAAACTTAATCTCTTCTTGAGTCCTTGTTTCCCACCATACAAGTGTTGATCCTTCCATCCTCAAGGATTCCAATTGAATCTTTATGTAATCTTCATGAAGGTTTTGAATTCTGTAATAAACCTCCAATTGAAAAATCCAATTATCCAACCTCTCTGAATTTACCTCGCCATTATACCTTGGAAGCTGAAATTTTACATCAATTTTGAGTAACGAAGTTTTTCTTTTTGTGATTTTTAAGTGAGTATGGGTAGTTTTGACTATGGAAGTGGAAGATGATGTTGATGGAGATGATGAGGATGATGATGAAGATGGTGGAGATGGAAGATTATTTCCTCCACTGCCCTTTGAATCATTATCTTCATCCTTATGGCCTTCTGATGTTCCCTCTCTATGTGGAGACCTAGAATTCTCTCCAACCATCATGGTGTACCTCTCATCAAAGAGGATCCTAACCCTTTAAGTAATTTCATAGAAAGCCTTCTTGTAAGCTTCCTCTTCTGAAAGACCTATAGTCCCTCCAAAACCTGAAATGATGGCTATGGATTCAACCTTAGCTTCTAGTGAAACTTGTACCTCTTCAATCTCAGATTCTAGAGGTAAAACTTGAGGTGCTTCAAGTGAATTTGTGAGTGAAACTTTGGGTGGATATGGTGCCCTTGTGGCTGTCCTTCTTCTGGTCCTAACCTCAAGACTTGCAACCAATATTTTCCCTTCTCCTCTCTACAACATCAACCTTGTAAGCATCACAAATTTGCAACCATTAAAACCCTAATTGCACAAAACTCAAGCAAATCAAGAAAATAACCCTTTAAACCTTTCAACCAGGCTCTAATATGGCCTTGGTCTGAATCTAAATTTTATTTTTTTTGTGCTAATTTCATCTTCAGAATTATAAATAATTTTTTCATCTTTTGCTTCATGTGCATAGGTTCCTTCAGGTGTTTGTGAGTGTCAAACAAGTAAATGAGATGAGTTTTATGTTAAATTATTGATAATTTTAACTTTAAAAAAATTACTAAACAACAGTAATAACATGTACAACAAAACATCAAATCATCCATTAACAAAATGTTTTGATGAAGGAGTTCACCCCTCCTGGGCTACATCTCCTTGGTCCATCTTCCATGACTTGGGCCTCTTTATTAGCTAAAATGTGAAAAAAAAAATTCTACATCCATCTACTTCTCCTAAAACCTACTTCAATGTGTTCAAAATGTCCAAATCATCCAGAATAGACTCTTCTTGCTCCCAATTTGGTCAAATTTTGCAAAATTTATGGCCTCCCTAATTTTTCCTAGGAAACCCCACTAAATCTAGAGATAACTACAGTTAGGGCGACTAAATTTGGGGGCAACTCCAAATTTGGTGTCTCCACCGAATATGCCGCCATATTAAACTGTAGTTAATTAACTTCTAAGTGGGATAAATTTTGATAAGTGTGAGTAAAATTTGTTATAAGCGCGTTTTACGAAAATGTGCATTAGCATATGGATTAGCATAATTAATCACTAGTTATGGCTATTAAACCTGCATTACAACTTTAAAACCCATGAATTAGTGGAGCGCTCTACCGTGGTCGTAGAAAATGGTCATGGGGCGAGGGGGCTAGCCCCCTCCATTCACCCGTTGGTCTAATAATTTGTATTGAAATATGTATGGTGAGTGTATATTGTTAAGAACTGATCTTGTGGTATAGTGGTAACGCGGCACTCTCGCTTGGGGGAGGTCGTGGGGTCGAGCCCCAACCTTTGCCCTGCCTATGTATATAATTTTTCTCTACCATATATGGTATCCCACCTTTGTAATATATCAAAAACTTGACCGTTGATATAATTAAAATAATTCGAACTTAGAACTATATGAATATTTTGACCATATAACAATAAGTCGGACCTTTGATATTTGCTCCTAATTCGGAATTTGGATATGTTGATTTGGAGCCATACCTTGGTCCACCATAGGGGGCACGTGGCGGCCCCTGGTTGCACCACGTGTTCGCCTCTGTTTGGACTATACCAACCATTTTTTAAAAATTCAAATTTGACCTTAGGAGGCACATAAAAAATTTCACCATCCAAACTTGACCGATGAATCCTGCACTGACACTTTTCATAGTATCATTGGACGAAAATGACAGAATATTCCCAAAATATCCCTTTTTCAGATGACTAGGCTGTCATGTCACCATTTTGTCTTGTTCCGCAAATTTTTTAGTTGTTTAGGAAAACGAACAACAGGCGCTATCTTCTTCATCCAGACTCCGCTTTTGAAGAAACGAATTGCATCGGATTACTGGCGATGAGCTCTACGTCGTTGTTTAGTTTCCATTAGATTTCGAGCACTTTCATTTTTGAGCTTTAAAATTGAGTACATGATCACGTTGGTCGGATTCATCCCATTAGGGCAGCGCACCACCAACGCCGAATTAATTCAGATAGTCGTGTTGGTCGTGGGAAGGATTTTGAAACAAGAAATCCACCCATATATATGGTTAATTTCCATAATTACTCCAGTGAAATCTCCTAAAATTCCATTTAAACATGTTTTGAAAGTGCTTTCCTCAGAGTTGTCAATCGAATAGAAAGAACGAGGCCACGAGGTGGAAGACCAAAAATAATTGCAGGATCAAAATTGCGTCAATGCGTTGCGCAATTGCACTTCGTTGAAATTATTTCAAACATCAAGGTTGAGAGTGCAACTGGATCTGCTCCAATACTTGATTAGCATATGGGACATGGACTAACAAATGTTTATCATCAGGGACCAAGAGTTAGAACTATATGTGATGGAAATTTATTTCATCACTGGTTTGTCCAGGAGAGGGGAGAGGATCCAACTCTCTGGAGCTCACGCAGGGGGTGCGATTACTAGCATGCTCATCTAGAGATACTGTCCCGAGGCTCGAAACACAGAGAGTAGGAAGGTAAATATTTCTTCCATCATAGTGCTTCCCCTGCACATAATTCTACATTGCATTATAAGAGTGGTAGGATCCCAGGAGTTACATGAGGAAACAAAATCTCTATTCCAATACGTGGTGGATTGCATGGCCCCAACAATCTTCAACTGGTGCTAGGGGTTACTGGCAAATATTAAGAGCCAATTAACCAAGTGCAAGACAGGGAGACTGAAAAAATTCAGGTACGGGTCCATTCTGGTGAACTTATTTCTAGAGAGAGTACCTTTTTTTCAATACCAATGGCTAGAGATCCATGATCCAGCCCCGAGGGAACCGAGGTTGATGAGATGGTGTGATATTATGCTCCGAAAGGGTAGATGCCAACAAATGCATTTCCCCACAGCCTTTTTCAGTTGGTTGCAGCGTCAACTTGTTGTATTTGAGGACTACATATATGTCAGTATTGACTTCAGAGGAGATCCAGATCCTCCTATTCCACCAGGCACATAGTTGACCAATGTAGGTAAAAAAAAAAAAATTTAACATTTTTACTTTTTGTATGTTTTTTGTTATGTATTCTGAAATGTAAAATTATGATGCTTCTAGAGATATGGGTCCTCAGATACCTCCCGGTATGTCACTGATTGCGCAGACAGTAGCCCGCCCAGAAGAGGATGCTCCTTATGAGGAGGGAGAAGATACACTAGTCGAGTTAGAGCGGAATCCGATTGGCCTTATGAGAGGAATTCTAGAGTATGCTACATTCAATGAGATTCCTCTACGCTTCTAGAGGCATACAGTCATAGTTCCAGGAGGACTGCGTTGATTACTCTAGCGAGATATTCGAGCAGTCACCTACTACCATGAGCACCATGTGGGCGGATAAAACCCTGTTTTTACATTTTTTGTATTGATGTAGGCTCGGAGAGCCATTTTTGTAACAAAACACATATTTTTGAGATTTTGGATGTAACTGTCTACTCAACTTAGTGTTCCTAAATTGATGTCATAAATTTTCAACTAGGGCTAGTAAACTGTTGAAGTGAAGTGCACTATATGTGCCTAGGTATATTCTTCCTACTTCGTTGTGTTTAGTGTTTTTCTAGTGTTTTTGGTTTTTGTATTTTTGTGTTAAGAGGAAAAGAACTAAATTGTTGGCAAAGAGAAGTTACTGATCACACTAAAACAGAACAAAATCTACTCTAAACTGTGTATGACACCTAAGAACATAAAATGCTAATTCACAAATTGCAAAGCTTGATAAGGAAAGTAACTCATAACATTAACTCAGTCCAATTCATTTCATTAGAGGTATGTTGGAACAACTTAAGAAAAGGATAAGTTTGATGTAATGAGGTTCTCTTTAATAAACAACAACTTACAATATCACAGAGAAAATATTATCCATGGTTAGAAATTTGTTGGAATACTTTGAGAAAAGATTATCTGCAATTTAGTAAGGAATCCTATGCTAACATAACTTATGACATTAGAATTAACCCACTCTGCAACTCAAAATGTTACTATTAAGCCTCATTCAAGGGTTAAAGATCTCTTGGAATAGCTTTGGAAAATGGTTGTTTGTAAAATTATGAGAAATTGCAGAGTAGTCAAGAACTTCAAAATGATATAACTAATTCTTGTCCATATGATGATGATGTGTTAAAAGAAATTAAGAACAAGATCAGTTTGTAAATAATGAATGCCTTTAAGTCTAATTTAACAGAACTATAATACAACTAGCTAATAAAACTTGAAATACAATGAACAGAACTGAGCTTATATGCAATTAACCTTCGAAATACTACATCTCTATCTCATTCACGTGTTAGTGATATATTGGAACATTTTATGAGAATAGGATTGACTGTAATATTCGATGTAAGTAAACATAAAACATGATGCTCAGAAGAACTACCTAAATTAAGAATGAAACAGAGCTAAAGTCACTTATCTAGAAAATATGCACAAAGCCTTTCGGACAGTAGGGGCCCTCTACCATCACATTGGCACACGAATTCTTAACTCCTCAAAATTGCTTCAAATCATGCATCAAGTTGTACTTCTTTCATTAGAGGGAAAAAAATGCTCATAAAATAGAGTAACACAGTCTTTGAGAACTTAACAACAAAACATCAACTATCTAACTGTCTCTCGGTTCACCGAGTTATTATTATAAGCAAAATACATAACTGTCCTTGAGTGGAAATAGGCATAGGTATCTTTTTCAATCAAAATCGAATTAGAACTCATGTTGAGGACTCGTACTTTGTTAAAGACATCTGCAAAGTCATTGTCCTTGTAGAAGTCTACTTATTTT
Organism: Pinus albicaulis; assembly: GCA_034641835.2. Lineage (NCBI taxonomy): Eukaryota > Viridiplantae > Streptophyta > Pinopsida > Pinales > Pinaceae > Pinus > Pinus albicaulis. The sequence goes on along the minus strand of CM076582.1, from coordinate 1,220,776,895 downwards.
TTGCTTCCTCCACGTGCATAACCACTTGCAGATTTTTGCTCAGACTTCGTAGAGGGCAAGGAATGATGTGGGTGAGGTCTAGAATTCAACCATATGCGTTTTTCCTTTAAGTGACACCTATAACCTGTGTGAACATAAATATGGCTGCGGAATATGCAACTAGCTACAGAATGGCTGCATTCTGTAGCTAAGTCTAGTCAAAAATCACTACGACAACAAAACCACAAAAGTATAGTAATTCAGTCATTTCATGCATTCTTAAAGTGACTTTAATCAATCCTATTGATATTTTAAGCCTATAACTAATAAAGGACAAATGGAATGAAGTGAAGTTTTGTGAAAGGAAAGGACATCTTTGGGGCTCAACATACCCCCACTGCAAAGCTTTTGCATGTCCTCATGCAATCAATCCATGTATTCTGAAAATTCTGCTAGGACATATAACTTCCTTTTTCTGCTGTTCTTGGTGTTAAATGGCATCCTAGGCTTCCTTATGACCAATTTGAACCTCAGATTTATAAGTGTCCTGCTCAACTTTTTGTTTTTCTTCTTCAGCTTCTCACTAGCCTTGTACAATTTTTCCATTTGCAAAGAGAGAGTTGTGTTCATGTTACTTTTCAACTTGACTTGTTCCCTTAAAATTTCATTTTCATTTTTTATGTGCCTATTAAGTACTTCCAGTTCATATTTATCTCTTCTCAGCACTTCAATTGAAGATTCTTGTGGGCTAGGAGTTCTTCCTCTGTTTTCTGAGGCTCTCTTTTCCAATGACTCAACATAATTATATATTTGTTGTTGGGATGGGTCTACCTCCAGAGTTCCTCTATCAAGATCTTCTTCATACTAGTACTCAGGAGATCTGTCAGTTGGTGTCTCTTCATCTTCAATATCTATGATTCACATTTGCTTAACCCCTGTTTTCTTCAATATGCCTCTAAGCCTATGGCTTCTTCTTAGTTTAGATGGTCCCTCACCTCTCTCCTTAGCATACTTTCTTATTATCTTCTCCTTTTTAAGATGTTTCTTGATTTCAGCCAATTTTTCAGATATAATCTCCTCACTACCTTCTTGTATGGATTTACCAGTTTTAATTTCAACAGATTTGGAATTTTTTCCTCTCCTACTTCTTCTTGCAAGTTTGCCTTCAGATGGAGTTTCTTTAGGTTCTTCAAAATTATTCCTCAAGAGGAACTCATCCCAACTGTCTCCCACCTTTTTCAAATGATGCTCAATTAGGATTTTAACTAGGCCATGGTGATACAAGGTGGTTTCTAAGAATTGAACCCTTTTTTGAACATTAGAAGCCATCCTCTTTAGGCTATGAAGTAAGAAAAAGGGTAAATTGATTTCTTCATCTAGTAAATGCATCATAAGTCGAATGTGATAAACATATAGGGTTCCAAACCTTCACTCACAAGTTATAAACTTTTGCAGAATTAGCAACATATTTCGCCACTTATTCTTTAAGGCTGAACTAGGAATGCCTTTCTTGAAAATTGAGATATCCATACCTGGTGTTTTTAGCATCTGCCTCCATGCTTCATTGTGAAATTCCTTGTTTTTGAACCATCGTTCACCTTACCTTGGTAATTATGCTGCTTCTGCAATGAAGGATTCTGTGATAATGAACTTGACATCAGCTATTTCAACTTCTGACCCGTTGAATGACCAGGCAAATGTCTTGGTTACCTCCTTATGAAATCCATTGAACTTCTCCAAAAATTGCAACCACCCGACCTGCTGTAACATCTCTCTAATCTGTGGGTAACCCTCTAGGTATTTGGCTCCAACTGGTTCAGACCTTACAATGAGTCCCATGGCTTCTTTTCTCAATCTTCAATTTACTGCTCCATTACTGCTCTCTTATTCAAGGTAAAAATGGCTGTAGAGAATTGTTTTCACCCAAAAGATAACTTCTCTGTTTTTGTAGACAGGAATTGGCTACGGAAAAATGACATGAAGTGGATATGGAATGAGTGAAATACAGTGAGGTTAAATCACATGAATAAATGAGTTTGAGAGCTGTCATGGAGTAAAAGACCACAGGGAAATCTCGTGAGAATTTCAAAATCACCATTGAATACTTCGGGTTAGTGACGTGACCTAATAGGTCACTTCAAGCAATAACCATTAATTTTTAATAAATGATGATTTGATATGGCAGAATGGAAGGGATTTGTCCAAGGATTTTATGATAGGCTTGATCAATACGAATAATCAAAATAACTTTATGAAACATACATATGACTTAACCATACTATAACTTTCATAATCTATTATCATAATAATTTCACAATTTTACCTTAGCCTTTCTTTTGATTTTTGTGGTTTTAATGTGCTTTGTCTTCTTTTGAAAATCATTGAACTTTCAGTCTTCATAATCCCTTTGATTTTGCTTGTTGACATAGGTATGCAGGATCAATTTGCTGCTGAACAAGTGGTTGCTGGATAGTTGCTTGCAGGATGTCTGGCTGCAGAATATCTAGCTACAGAATGTCTGGCTGCGGAATGTCTGACTGCAGAATATCTGGCTGCAGAATATCTAGCTGCAAAATATACCTATAAAAGCTCTAAGACATGGAATGAAATGATTTGAAACATGGATGGAATGTAGTATGAAATGAAATAAATTGGATCATGAAATATGGTGGAATGAAGCATGAGTGAAGTGAAATATGATGGAATGAAATGGATCATAAATGTGAAGTGAAATGAAATATGAAAAGTGGCCTGCGACTTATGATTTGTAATACTCAATTTGCAGAAAGAGATCAAATAAAATCTGAAATGAAAATGAGATGGACCATGAAATGGAGTGAATGAAGTATGAATAAATGGAGTGAATGAAATATGAATGAAGTGAGATATGATGGAGTGAAATGGATCATAAGTGGAATGTGATATGTAAATTGGGCCTGCACTTATGATTTTATGATAGTTGCTTACAGGAAAAGAACAATTTTGAAAAGCTAAAGTGTCAGAAGGATTCTGATTTTCACTTTATCTTTTTTGTATAAACATGCTAATCAATGATTAGTTTTCATGTTTATACTTTATTATTATTTTTTCTTTTTTTTTCTTTTTTTTTGGCATACGATTTCAGAAAATACAATTAAGTTGATGAAGAAGAAAGATTCTTCTTCATTAACTTCACATCACTGTTCTCTCGGAACCTCTTGACAAATTCTTCTCTTGAAAGTGGCTTATGATACAGTTTCAATCTATGACCATTTACAAGAAAAGTGACCTCATCTTCATCTATTGTCCTGATTTTTATTGCTCCATTGTCAAAAAAATTCACAATTTCATATGGCCCAAGCCAATGTGTTTGGAATTTACCTTGAAAATATTTGAACTTTGAATCAAACAAGAGGGCCCAATCACCTTCTTTGAATTTCTTTTTCTTAATTTACTTATCATGCCATCTAGTCCTTTGTTGTTGGACTATATTTGTTCTCTGAACTGCATCTTTTCTGATCTCATCCAATTCATTAATCTACTCCAATCTATGCTTTTGTGCTTCTGTTAGATCAAGTCCTAGCTAGACTGCCATTTTAAAAGTTTGAATCTGAAACTCTATGGGAAACAAGACTTGTTTTACATAAACAAGTTCATAAGGAGTATAACCTGTTGTGCTTCTCCATGTAGTTCTATAGGCCCACAAGGCTTCAGGAAGCCTGTCTGCCCAATCTCTTCTATGTAAATGAACAGTCTTTGTTAGGATCCCTTCAATGACCTTATTAGTAGATTCCACTTGACCATTTGCTTATGGATGATAGGGAGTAGATTTTCTGTGTCTGATTTTGTACCTCTCCACCATTTGTTCCACTAGCTTTGATGTGAATTGAGCTCCTTGATCTGTAAAAATTTCTCTTGGGACACCAAAATGAGTAAAAATATTCTCAAAAAGAAAATTAACTACAGATGCTTCAGTAGCAGAAAGTAATGGCTTGGCCTCTACCCATTTGGTAACATAATCAGTGCAAACTAATATATATTTATTTTGTCTTGATGGAGGACTAATAGGTCCTACAGAATCTAAAGCCCATTTCTCAAAAGGTTCAATATGTACCTGAGACTGCAATGGCATCTCACCTGAAGGAGAAGGTTTCCCTACCCTTTGGCATCTGTCACACCTTTTGACATACTCTTTAGCATCTTTAAAAAGGGATGGCCAATAGTATCCTAAATGAAGGCCCTTATAAGCTGTCCTTTTATCAACAAAGTGTCTGCCACAAGGTTCATCATGACATGCCTTGAGAATCTCAGGAATCTCATCTTCTCGAACACATCTCCTAATGATAAAATCTGGACCTGTTTTGTATAACTCATTAGCAATCCAAGAATATTTTTCACTGTCATAAATGATCTTTATTGTCTCTTGCATTCATTATTGAAGGAAATTTCCCTGAAACTAAATAATTAGCAATGTCAACAAACCAAGGAGTTTGAGTAGAAACTGCAAAGAGATATCATCAGGGAATTAATCTTCAACTAGAGTATTGTATTTAATGTTTTGGAGTCTAGAAAGGAAATCAGCTACTGTATTTTGTTTCCCAGGCCTATCTAGAATGGTGATGTTGAATTCTTGTAAAAGAAATAACCATCTTATGACTCTGCCATTAGTAATTGATTTGTTCATTAGATATTTAATTGCAGAGTGATATATGTGAACAAAGGTTTCATAGCCTGTTATATAGTGTCTGAATTTATTTATAGCATGAACAACAGCTAAGAACTCTTTTTCAGTTACAGTATAATTTAACTCTGAAGGAGTCAAATTTTTACTTGTATAGTAGATGGCATAAGGAATTGGGTCTTTTTGTCCCAATACTGCTCCTAAAGCTGTATCCGAGGCATTTGTTGAAATATGAAAAGGTAATTTCCAGTTAGGTCCCCTTAGAATAGGTGCTTCAGAGATTTTTGTTTTCAGGATCTCAAAGGCTAACTGGCAATCAGGATTCCATTTGAATTCACAGTCCTTGGTAAGTAATTTGAAAAGTGGAGATGCTATCTTGGTGAAGTTTTCTATAAACCTTCGATAATATCCTGTAAATCCTAGAAAACTCCTAACATTTTTTTGACAACTTGGAACATATAAGTTAGAGATGACTTCAAATTTTGACTCATCAACTCTAATCCCATCCCCTGAAATGTGATGCCCCAAAACAATTCCTTCAGTAAACATCATAAAACACTTTTCATGAATTAGTGAAAGATTTTCTTCTTTACATCTCTTTAAAAAAAATTCCAAGTTTTTTATGACTTCTTCAAATGTGTTTCCATAGACTGTGAAATCATCCATATATACCTCTACACAATCATGTATTAGATCTGAAAAGATTCCTAGTACTGCCCTTTGAAATGTTGCAGGTGCATTGCATAGTCCAAATGGCAATACTTGATAAGCATAGGTACCCCAATGACAGGTAAATGTGGTTTTGTCTTGATCTTCAAGTGCTACTTGAATTTGATTATAACCACTAAACCCATCTAAAAATGAGAAGTACTTTTTGCCAGCTAATGTATCTAACACCTGATCTTTGAAAGGTAGGGGAAAATGATCTTTAAGAGTAGCTTTGTTTAATTCCCGGTAGTCAATACATACCCTCCATTTACCATTTTTATTTGGCACAATTACCAAAGGAGAAACCCACTGACTATCTAAAATGGGATAGATAAAGTTGACGTTTAACAATTTCTGCAATTCTTCTTTAACAATCTCCCTAAGATTTGGATTCATCCGTCTCTGAGGTTGTCTGATTGGTTTACAATTTTCCTCTATGTAGATGTGATGAGTGCAAGTCTAGGGCTTATCCCTTTCATATCAGTGTACTCCCATGCATATGTAGAAGAATGTCTCTGTAATATCTTGACTAGCTTTTCTTGTTGAGATTTATCTAGGTTCTTGTTTATGTTTAAAGTTTTACCTGGAAATATCTCAATAGTAGAGCTGCCAAATTTATCCATAGAGTAAAGAGACATCTATCTTGATGATAAAAACTCAATGTTGGATTCTTCTTGAAATTTTTCATGTTTGTATTCCGAAGAGGATTCAAAATTTTCTAAGGTTTTTAAAATCTGGCTATCTTCACTAATTTCTGAAATTGTGAAGAGAGGTTGTATGTCTTCTTCATCCTCAATCCATTGAGTATCATCTAATTCTGTAATTGTTTTTGTTGCAGGATACAAGGTAAATTTCTTGGTTGAAATACCATCAGAGATGTACATATCACCGGATCTATAGCTAATGAAAGCATCAGCTGTAGCTAACCAAGGTCTTCCTAATATAATAGGATGCCCTCCTAGATTATTCTTAGGAGTTAGGATCATAAAATCCACAGGATACTCCCAAGAATCTAGGGACACTAGAATTTCTTCTATTACCCCATCAGGTTTGATCACAGATCTATCTGCTAATTGTAATAATGTGGGTGTAAAAAGAAAATTAGGAAGTTTTAGTTTATCCATGATTTGTCTACTCATGATATTGATTGCTGCTCCTAAATCAATAAGTTTGTTTTGGATCTCAGTTCCATTGATGTGTATTTTAACAACTGGATTTCCTAGGTCTAGATACTTTGGAATGACAATCTTACCCATCATGATATCTGCTATTTTTCCTGCCAGTTGAATTTTCTTTGTCTCTTTGATTATTTTTCCTGTTTTTTTCATCCTCAAATCCTTTATTGTTTTTGCTAAAATTGGAATTTCCTTGATAGCTTGTAATAATGGGATCTTAATACAAACATTTCTCAGCTCATCTAGGAAATTATAACTAGGCACCATAATTTGTTTTTCTACACCCCTATCAATTTGTAATCTTTTTGGAAAGGGAGGTGTAGAGGTAGATGTTGATGGCTGCTCTAATATAGGAGTTGAAATTATTGGTTCTTTTTGTTTGGATTTTTCAATATTTGGGTCTTGAAAAGATGTGTCTTCTTCAAGACTTTTATTTACCCATAGAGAATCTTCCTCAGAGTTGTTTTTCTCTTGTATGATTACAGAAGGTTTCTTCTTTTCAAGTATTCTCCCAGACCTAAGTTGAACATCATTAAGGTCTAAAGGAGTAATCAAATAGGTTGGAAAATGTTGGCCTTCTATCATGTATGTGTTCTGAGGATTTTTATTGTTGGGGTTTGGTATGGGTTGGACAGGTAACTGATTTTCTTTTTGAGGAAATGGTAATGGAAGTGGTGGATTTTGATATTGTGGATTCTAATGATTTTGTTGAGGAGGGAAATTTGGATATGGTGGATAAGATGGTGGATATTGATAGTACTGAGAGTATCTTCCATAGGTATTTTGTGCTCCTTGTGCCCAAGTTTGAGATTGATTTTGGAATTGGGGCCAAGGTTTCTGCCAAGAATTTCAATTTGGTGGGGGTTGATTATACAGCTGATCATGGAATCCTTGTGTTTGAGGTCCTTGCCAAGGCCGCCTAGAGACAAAATTGAGAGATTTTGTGGAATTTGTATGGGTTTCTTCTTGAAAGACAACTTTAGGACCAGGAAGTGAAGGACAAATCTTGGTCTCATGTTTTTCTGAACAAATTACACAAGTCTCTACTATTTTTGCATCCAGAGGGCACTCTCTCAAGGCATGCTTCTTTCTACATTTGGGACAAAAGATTGCTAAGGAATCAGATTCAGCTATTTTCTTGTTTTGTAACTTAAGGGTGTCTATTTTCTCACTAAGACTCCCTAAAATGTCAGATTTGAATTCATCAAGCATATGTCCTATTTCTGCCCTACTTACTGTCTTAGAAGCAGACTTACTTAGAGCGGGTCTCTTGGTCCTTTTACAGTTTTAGATTTCCCTCTTGAAAGGTTGATACATAATTCAGCTATTTCAGGTAATGTGAGCTAAGATATATCCCCTTTTCCCATCATATTAAGGATATCTAGCCATTCATCCCTAATTGTCTTCAGCAAGAGAGCTTTCAAAGTATCTTGATCTAAGTTTTCCATTTTTTCTCTTTTGATGTTATAGTTAAACCTCTGCAACAAATCTTCCAGATTTTCATCCTCTTTTTGTAGCATTTTAAACACTTCCTCCTTATGGTTGACTGGCATACAGTAATCCAAATACCTCTCTAGAAATGAATGTTTCATGTCTTCCCATGTCCTAATAGAACTGTTGATCAAACTCATAAACCATTTTAATGTTTCTCCTTTCAATGTTGAAGGGAATAGTTTAATTCTTTGGGCATCTTGTAAGTAATCATAGGTTCTTGAGTCCATAAAATTTTGGAAGGACGGAGGGTGAAATTTTTTCATAGTTGCATTGGTTTCTTCATCTACTATAGGAAACCCAAAAGAGCTTCCCATTTCCCTTCTACCTCTTCCTTTGCCTCCTTCTTCACCTCTACCTCCTTCTCCTTCTACACCTACCTCTACCCCCTCCAAATAGTGTATGTTATCCTTTAAAGACTCCTCCTCCCCCTTCTTCTGCCATGGTTGATTCTCCTGTGGAAGTGGAAAAGTTTATGTCTCTAGCAGGGGTCCTTGAATCTTCTTCTAGGATAGGTTCAGTGAATGAAGTGGAAGGTTTTTCTGATGGAATATTTTATCTTAAGTCTTCTGGAATTCTATGATCAGTGAAGTATGGGATGTGGGTTTGATTTGGAGGTGTGCTGCCTCTTGGTCTTGGTGGAACAAGTGGTGTTCTAGGAATCAAGCTTCTACTTCTTATGAATCTACCCCTTGAGTCTCTTTCTCTATGCATATCATTGTTTCTGGGAGGTAAGAAACAAGGCTACCTAGTTAAACTTCCCTGGAAACGGCGCCAAAATTTCTACTCAACTTAAGTTCCTAAATTGATGTCATAAATTTTCAACCAGGGCTAGTAAACTGTTGAAGTGAAGTGCACTATATGTGCCTAGGTATCTTCTTCCTACTTCGTTGTGTTTAGTGTTTTTCTAGTGTTTTTGGTTTTTGTATTTTTGTGTTAAGAGGAAAAGAACTAAATTTTTGGCAAAGAGAAGTTACTGATCACACTAAAACAGAACAAAATCTACTCTAAACTGTGTATGACACCTAAGAACAGAAAATGCTAATTCACAAATTGCAAAGCTTGACAAGGAAAGTAACTCATAACATTAACTCAGTCCAATTCATTTCATTAGAGGTATGTTGTAACAACTTAATAAAAGGATAAGTTTGATGTAATGAGGTTCTCTTTAATAAACAACAACTTACAATACCACAGAGAAAATCTTATCCATGGTTAGAAATTTGTTGGAATACTTTGAGAAAATATTATCTGCAATTTAGTAAGGAATCCTATGCTAACATAGCTTATGACATTAGAATTAACCCACTCTGCAACTCAAAATGTTACTATTAAGCCTCATTCAAGGATTAAAGATCTCTTGGAATAACTTTGGAAAAGGGTTGTTTGTAAAATTATGAGAAATTGCAGAATAGTCAAGAACTTCAAAATGATATAACTAATTCTTGTCCATATGATGATGATGTGTTAAAAGAAATTAAGAATGAGAGCGGTTTGTAAATAATGAAGGCCTTTAAGTCTAATTTAACAGAACTAGAATACAACTAGCTAATAAAACTTGAAATACAATGAACAGAACTGAGCTTATATGCAATTAACCTTCGAAATACTACAACTCTATCTCATTCACGTGTTAGTGATATATTGGAACAGTTTATGAGAATAGTATTGACTGTAATATTCGATGTAAGTAAACATAAAACATGATGCTCAGAAAAAATACCTAAATTAAGAATGAAACAGAGCTAAAGTCACTTATCTAGAAAATATGCACAAAGCCTTTCGGACAGTAGGGGCCCTCTACCATCAGATTGGCACACGAATTCTTAACTCCTCAAAATTGCTTCAAATCATGCATCAAGTTGTACTTCTTTCATTAGAGGAAAAAAAACGCTCAGAAAACAGAGTAACACAGTCTTTGAGAACTTAACAACAAAACATCAACTAGCTAACTGTCTCTCGGTTCACCGAGTTATTCTTATAAGAAAAATACATAACTGTCCTTGAGTGGAAATAGGCATAGGTGTCTTTTTCAATCAAAATCGAATTAGAACTCTTGTTGAGGACTCGTACTTTGTTGAAGACATCTGCAGAGTCCTTGTCCTTGTAGAAGTCTACTTCTTAGTTTTGGCTTCCTCAACGTGCATAACCACTTGCAGATTTTTGCTCAGACTTCATAGAGGGCAAAGAATGATGTGAGTGAGTTCTGGAATTCAACCATATGCGTTTTTCCTTTAAGTGACACCTGTAACCTGTGTGAACATAAATATGGCTGTGGAATATGCGACTAGCTACAGAATGGTTGCATTTTGTAGCTAAGTCTAGTCAAAAATCACTACGACAACAAAACCACAAAAGTATAGTAATTCAGTCATTGCATGCATTCTTAAAGTGACTTTAATCAATCCTATTGATCTTTTAAGCCTATAAAAAATAAAGGACAAATGGAATGAAGTGAAGTTTGGTGAAAGGAAAGGACATCTTTGGGGCTCAACAGTAACACACTTGACAGACTGATATATATATACATATACATGTTTCTACGGCCACTTGTATATCATGATGATGTCTTGAATTTTACATATTGTGAAAATTTCTATCTAATAAATGATTTTCTAATGTATCTATTAATGTATTTAAACGTCTTGGAATATTTTGATATGTGATAAAATAAAAATGTCTTCCCAATAATATAACACGCAAATACATACGCAAAATTTGACGATTTCGCACAGAATAATGACCATTTAATTGTAACACAACGAGTTTTGAATCTAAATTAACAACCAAATCTCTAATCCTGAGATCAATGGCATCCAATATTAGTTTGATCACCACACTATATTTGGCAATATTTCTAGTTGTTCGACCCAAACAGATACCTTGTAAATTTATCAACTCGTCTTCATGGGCAAAGAGTGCCCGTGTTGCGAAATACAGGTTCTGTGTGCTATGGAATGTGCCATTAGAAAAACCAATGTAATGATTCGAAGACATATGCAAACCAAGTGGAACACAAGGTGAGCAAAGGAAACATGTCTTCAAAGAAAACAATCACACCAAAAATCCAATCAAAGCACACTAATGAATAAAACACTAATGTAAAAAGAATCACACTTATGATTAAGCATAATATTTTTTCATATAGGGTTCAAAAGTGAACTCAGATGACTGAATTCTATCATGATACACAGAAATAGACTCATGATTCTACCATTGATATCACTTGTAGGCATTACCTTGGCAACTTTTGTGAGAAAATTCACAACAGCAGTGAAGTGCCCATGCCCCCTGGCCAAGTAAGGGTTATGAAGCATGGAAATAATTCCCCCAAGGATAGGTTACCAAAAAGTAAGAACATGATCAAAGGGAGTGGGTGGGTTATGATTTTTTAGGAAAGCAGTGTAAATATTGAGCTCATGGGGAGAACAAGAAACCCAGAAAAAGACATTCTCGAAAATCGCAAAGATGTCGATCGGAATGGTTGGAGTGATATTTCCCATGTTCCCTTCAGACAAAAATTCATGAATCAAGGTCGGATTCTGAAGCGGGTCATTTAGTACTTGCGAAGCATGGGATTACAGATAGGTGGAGATGTCACCTAGGATTGGGAGAAATAAGGAACGATGATGTCCATCATCCCATAGAATTTCTTCAAGAGACATTACCTCGATGATACTCTCGTTGGTGGGGAAAGTCTCATTCAAGGGATCAGCAGATCCCCAAGAACCAAACCAGGGAGACTGCGCATAAGTATCCATAGAGGAAACAAAATGATCATTGGTTTCGGATGCAGCCTCAGAATCCGTGAGAATAATTTGATACATTTTCTTAGCCGGGCATAGAGGTAGAACGTCGCCAAAACTCTCAAGCTGGTTAGGATTGGGAACAATCCATGGATCGTGACCAAATGAAATCATATTAACTGAGGTGGAATTCAGAGGTGGGAGTGGAAAAAATCCCATAAGGGACGAGTCTTTGAATAGACCTGACCTGATGTTCTCATAAGGAGTAGCGGTCTCCCAACATACAAAATGTTGCCTTATGAAAAATCAGAGGGGAAGAAAGCCAATTGATCAACAATCACAATATTTCCTTGATGAGGAAAATGGAGGATGCAAAAAAGGACGGAGACCACACACACCATAGCATTCATCCAACTACATCCAAGAAGGAGATTATAGTTCAAATTAGTGGCTACCACTTCAACTTTCATGGTTACCATTTTCCCCTCCAATAGGATGGGTAATTCCTTGAGAATATCGTACGGCCGAGAACCTCTACCATCAAAAGCTTCCAAGGTATTCAGGGACTAACTTAATGGGGGAGAGACGATGGCTTTCCATCATGCAATAGACATGATGCAGGTCAAAGCGCCTTCATCAATGACAATCTGATGAATATTGTTTCCCATGATGGTAACTTGAATCAGAAAAGATACCCAAGATGGGAGGCAAGGAATGAAATTATTGAGATCGAAAGTAATAATATTAGAATCTACGGGATCAATCCCTCCAATAGCAGAGAGTAGTGCCTTCCGTTATGATGGGCACGGCTGAAGGACCTCCAAAGACGATATCGCTGAAGGCACTTGAGTTAGATCCTCTACAACATTGTAGTGTTGTGCAACTCTCACATTTAGATTATAGGACGATTTCCGAAGAACACATTTTGGGGGTGGTCGAATGATGGAGTCACTACTCGGTCTCTCAATATAGAGAGCTCCAGAGGTAGGGGGCACAAAAGATGAAGGGTGATCTGTAACTTCCGATTCCATAAGAGCCTTGGACGGATTGGGATAGTCTTTCATTCTCATGGTAATGGCGATATATTTTGTTCTATCCATGAGAACCTGAGAGCTTCCAGACGATTGAGCTTGATATATCATTTGTGTCTACTGATAAGGGAAAGGTTCTTTCAAAACAACCGGAGTCCCAGGTGCGCATTTTAGAAGACGGGCAACTTTGGCACACCAAGGAAAATCCTTGGTGTAATGATCATCATCACATATTAGATAAGGATATTTGGGCTTACGTGTTGAAGAATAGTCAGCAGATGACTTCTTTGAATCATCTAGGATTTTCGGATTTGGACTTTCCTTTACCATTTTTCTTACCTTTCAAGGATTTATTTGTTGTGGTAGATTTAACAACATTTACCTCTACGGTTTTACCAGCATTCTTCTAGTTACTAGAAGGAGTGGGGGGCGTAGTAATAAAAGTGAATTTAGACTTCAAAGAATTTTAGGCACACTACTATCAGTATGAGCCATTGTCCCTATAACACCATCCACCAGAGGCGTAATAGGAGACTGAGATGATGTTGGATCAGTCGAAGGTCGCCGCATCAGGAAATAACTGATATAGAGTCCCAGACTAGGAATAAAAAAAATCGAGGAATTGAGCTCTGTAAATGGCCTCCTCTTCCATGACACACCCACCCATGGAAATATATTTAGCAATCCTAGGAACGAATGATTTCGTAAACCATTCAGTCAACAGTTGATCAAGGATCTCAAATTTGATGAGGAAACAATGACGCCTCTATTCATGAATATGATCTGAAATATGTGTAGTAGTTGACTGCTTCAATGAAGTGAGAAGGTGGGGGCCAGTTTCATACAGGAAAGGTAACTAGAAGTTAGTAAGGAAAGTCATAGCCAGGAATTAAATTCAAAGAAAATCCATCGAGGGAGCTCAATATACCACTTAGTCGCAGTACCGGTCAAAGTACGCTAGAAAATACGAAGACGAATAGAATTGTAAACCCAAGAATTAGAAGGGAACCATAAGTGGTACATCATAGCATGGGTTTGGGGGTATTCCCTATATTTTCCTTCAAACTTTGGACAATCCCCTGGAATTTTGGTCGGAATTGGTGGTCAATGCAGTTGATGTTGGATGGGGTCATTTATGAGCTTTTACACATCCAACAATTCCAACGTATCCAGGAAATGGCAAGGGTGGATGATGAGATGAATAAGGTCGAGGGCTCCAACCTGGTTGATACGGATTCTACCCCCAATAGGGTGGATTTTGTCCCGGATATGTATACTGCCCCCATGGATGGTAAGGACCTTGTTGCAGATATTTTTGGTAGGGACCATGCTGGGGTTGTTGATAAGACCCCTGCAAGAACTGAGATTACGGACCTTACTAGACATAGGATCCAAGGTAAGGTCCCTACTAAACATGAGGTCTAATTTGTGGTCCTTGTTTAACATAGGGTCCAGCCTATGGTCCTTGTTGAACATGGGGTCCAACCTATGGCCCTTGTTAAACATAGTTTCCAACCTGAGATCCTGATTGGGCTTGTTGGTACTAAGGAATATGTTGATATTGAGCACCATGCTAAGGCCCATTCTAGTGTTTTTGGTATTGACCTTGAGGAAATGGTTGGTATTGAGTACTAGGTTGATTGGGGAGAGCACTAGATTGACCTAGGATGAGATTCAAACCAACTTGGGTGTAAGAACCAAACTGAGGATTAGTCGCAACAACACTCACCGAAGGTTGGGTTTGTCGGACACACTATTGAGACACGTTTGGTCAAGGAACATATTGATATTGTACATTTGGTTGTTGAACATAAGGGAAGTTAGGTTGTTGAACATATGAATACGATACGTTCAGTTGCTGAAAGGGCTTCTGAACCTGAGAATATTGAACATGAGGTTTTCCTGCCCCAGGAATAAATCTAGATCTCGGTTGCCCACACCCAAAAGGGGAGGTACGTAAAGAGGATTAGGATTCCCCCCAAGAATGCATGAAATCATGGATTTTCCACTCAGTGGTGGAACTACAGTAATTTAGATGGCGAATAGGGGATAAAGGATCCGATTAAAACTGTCATTTGACCAATAGTGACCATAGGTCGAACAACATTTTGAGACATGATGGCCATATTCAAAATGAATGGGTCAGAAGATGGCCTGGAATACATGTTGACCAAACAAGATCTGGGAATAAATGTGTACCACTGGAAGCTCCAAAACTAAGGCTTCCAAAAGAGGTATAATTGTGCAGAAGCATGGATGCAACCTGACTGGAAGAAATTTTGGTCCCACTGCCTGAATCATGAGGTATGGAACCGAACAGCTTGCTTTTGGAGGGAAACACAGATGAAGCAGCTTCTGGGATGTAAGTTCAAGTGGTTTCCTGAAGAATTCCCTGAGGAGCTCTCACGAATGGAACATCATCAGCATTGGATGCCATCTCGTCAGGAAATAACCGATAGACACTAGGAGCAAGATGTTATTGGAGAAGCGTGAAAGGGGATTCTAGGTTTATTAAAAGCGCTATAATCCTATTTAGGCGAGACCATAATTGGATAAAAGAGAAGGTTTCCAAGAAAGGTCGATAACTATGCAGATGGTTCAGGGCTTTCCGGATCAGAGACTTCCGATGTCCTCCAAGGATAATCGTCAGGCGGTGGTCGAGATGAGATGGGCTGAACACTGATGACAACCCTGAGTTCAACACCTTGTGCTTCAAGGGGCCCAACTACAAACTGAGGGACCTCGGGAGGATTTTATTGGGATCTGTCAGAGGAGGGAAGAGGCAAGTTCGACGATTCAACCACGATGATCGTTGAAATAAATATCAAAGAAGGAAGAATTCAACCAATTCACAATTTACGAAGCAATAATGAGGCTGGATAACTGCACTGGTAAGATTTTTTCGTGGGAAATTACTTTTAGAATTAACAAAAAATAAATAAAAAGGGGTTTGCTGGGCATAAAGGTTTACCAAGTATATGTGAACTGCAAGATACACCTTGGTTATAAATTATAGAAAAAATGACCAAAGACTTAACGTACAGCAACCAATCTCCCTGGATGTTGTGTTTGGTGTATCAAGTTTACAAGGCGGCCAACTCGGTTACCTATGGTAGGCTTGCAACCTAGTGGTGTCTCCCAAAATATAAGCGATGGTATTTGGGAGTCCAATCCATAGTAGTGTTGTCTAATGCGTAACCGTTCAATGAGAGTACCCAAAATATACTTATGATACATCAATATACTTCCATACGTGGGACGATATATCACCCTCGGGTTGAAACACATACCGTTAACAACAAATCCTACGTTTTACGACTTCGAAACACATCTCTAGCCTAGACCACTAAATGTTCTCGTTAGTTCCAATTCTCCTTAAGGTAAATTGAGTGAATTTTAATGTTGATCTTGAGTTAAGTTTCAATTTTGGATCAAAATCGATGTCACCTGAATACTTATAGTGTAGACTAAATTAAAAAATAAAAATTTCCATTTTGTTGAAGCCTAAACTATTTATGGAAGAGATACAAGCAAAAGTGCAATCAATGCAACAACAATTATGCCCCCCCAAACTAGCTCAAAGCTACGAAATTCAATTCTTTTAAAACGAATTCACTTTCTCCAAAAAAATGCAACTTATTGAAAAAATACTTCTCTTTTCCCCTAAGATGCACAAAAATATTTTTTTTTGTTTTCCACTTTTAAATGCAATCAAAAGAAAAACAAATTAATTAAATAATAAATTCAAATCCTTTCACTTTTATTTCAATCGAACACAACAATAATCACTTTCAAAAATTCACGAATGAAATTATTTTCACTCTTTTTAAAATGATGAAGATAATCTAAATCAAAACTAAAATGAAAACCACTTTCAATTTCTTTTGAATTTAGATAAATGGTGCACTCTTACAGAATTGTGAATCAAACAATTTTTGATCCTATGTTTTACACTAAACCAAAGTTATATCAGAGATGCAATGATGACTAGGGAATACAACAATTCACTTCAAAACAAGTCAGGAACAATGCGACAAAAGGGTGTTTGAAATGGTGAAAAATATCCCAACTTACAAACAAAGCAAAGAAAAGAAAAACACTTGCTCAGAGAAAATAAGTAAGCCAAACACACAGCAATAAGGTCACTGAGATCCTACAGACTTCCTTCAGGGGCTAGGACACACTGGAAAATCAAAGGGGAAACCATAATTTTTTCTAGGTCTGATATCATCGCTTCTATGATAAGAAGAAGCGTGTTGAAAGGAAAATCAACGCAGTTGTACTATATAGAACAGCGCTGCGAATGCTACTGTGCAAGAAGAAAGCACATTGGTCACTAAAAACAAGGGAAAATAAAAAAGAGTCCCACATAAACAACAGACCTGACACAGTGAAGTGACTATCAAACCTTACACAAGCTAACAAAGGCCTAAGCAGTTTTAGAAATTTTCAGAAATCGGTGAAACTGAACCAAGACCAGTTCGGGGAAGGAAGAGTAAGAGGCTAAGCTCCACAGCGGAGTCGCCAATTCTATTGTCAAGATAAATCCTTTCTACGGACAGAAGCAATCTCTCTAGCCCTAGAGTGGGTCCAGCAACACGAGATTCTTTCTAATGCAAAGCTCTCTTAACTAACATTTACAATGCGACAAGAAAAGAGACAAAAGTACCCTTTTCCCAACATTATGCTTGAGTTTGTTGATGATGACCTTGATCCACGATCCTTTTATGCCTGCTCCCTGCTACTGATGGCATGTGAATACCTAGGAATGATTAAGAGGCAACAACAAACGTAATACAATACATAATAATCGTAAACATTAGCTATCTAGCAGACCAAGGAGTACCAGAATATTTGCATAAAAATTTAAGACAAATATAGAAAGAAATCATCATATGTTATTATTGATAAATATAAAAAGAGAGCTTACAACCCAAGCCTTGATTTTGGAGGCATCCTTTGTTAAAATTCTGAGTCCTTCACTGAAGCTCTAAAGCATTCCTTCTCTCGAGCACTTAGGGGTTATCACAATGCTAGGATGCAAGGGAACGAGAGTTTAGACAAGATCTAAAATTGTGGAAAAGAGGTATATGAATTTATAGGAAGGGAGAAAAGGTTGGGAGCCCATGAAAGGAGGAGTAAGGCCCACTTTCTAAGGGATTAACCCCCATGGATGAGATCAAATCTCTAAAATCAGAGAGCTCGACCTTATCACCCCCGCTTAACAACCAACTCGTCGCCATGGAGATTCTAGAGGTAGAATCTTATCCTCCATTTGAGGAAACACTTACAGAGAGGGATGAGTGTGGTTTTCCAAGAAATAAGGGCACTCACAACACTAATCCAGAATTTTGAATATGACATTCGTGCGGTCATGACACCAGGAAGGGCGCTGACCCATGAAACTAGGAATTTGACCAAGTTTCTGTAGTAATCTTCTAAGGAAGTTTTCTTTGGATATTAAGGGGATGCCTTTAACATATTTCTTGATGGTGGAAACATTGCATGGGATCTATCATGGGTAATTTCAGGATCAGGGACGAGAAAATTATCATGGTGACAATTACTATGTAACAACTAGCCCTTAGGGTATTGTTTGAGAGTGTATTATTTGGAGAGCCTAACTTCTTCCATACTATGGTGGACATGGTGGAAGTAAATGCTTCCTCATCCATAATGTAGTGATGAATGATAATTTTTGTAATTGAGATAGGGATTTGGAAAACCATGATAGATTGTAGCATATGCTTAGCATTATCCAAATCAAAGGATATGGGTTTGGAATCAAAAGGGTTGAATACCCCCAATGTTGATAGCAAGGTGTTTCTTTGATAAGGATAGGTCTGAAGGACATTGAGAGTTGACATGGTTAAAGGGGAATAGGACAAATCATCAATGATACTATAACTATGAGAACCTTGTATGAGGGTTGTGAGTAATACGTCATAGATGTGCTTTTTGGCATGTGTGATGTAAAATCACTACTATTGAATGTAATTATTAAGGTATTATTAATATGTGATTAGGTGGCTTCTATCTTGGTTAGAGTCAATTCAAGGGAGTGGGTACTATATTATCAATTGTATATTTGGAAATCAATCTTTGTTGAGTTGATGTAGATATTGTGATAGGAAGGGTATCTTATTTGAGTAGGACTCAATGGTGGGTATATTCCTAATGGTTATGGGGAGTTCTTGGATTCATGTTCATTGGATAAAACTTCTTAATAAGTAAATGGATAGTTGTGATAGTGTAGGAAATGGTCGTGGAGGGGAATTTATCCCTTATGGAGTGTTAGGGCCCTTGTTAGACATCATTTAGTTCATCCATTTGTGCTTTGAAATTTTGGGGAAATGATGAATGTAATGTTGAAACTCACTAGATAATGTGCAAGGGAACTTATTCCTAAGACCATTTTTCCTTCCTTGTTTAGTTTGTTTTTTGTCCCCATTACTTTCATTCAAGTATATTGTTTTGGTGTTTCCCCCAGCATAGATGGGTGGGTTGGGGGAATTTCCCCTTGGTCCTGTGTTGGGTTTTGTTCCTTATTCTTCCCTTTCTTCTTTCTCGTATTTTTTGGGTTTGAGAGATTGGCCATATTCAACCATTCAAATGCTTTAATTTTTAGAGTGGGTGAAGGTTGAAAAACATAAATATCAAAGTATTGTGTAGTCGATGATGATGTGGAAACATGGAAAAGGTCTATGGAATGGGTAGCAAGAATTTCCATATAGCGGGGTACCATATGGGTTGTAGAATGTAGACCCACCTCTACTACATATTTTTAATATTGCATGAAGGACCATTCACATGAGATGAAACATATAATCTATAGGGAAGCATGTTAGACTTTGGTTTTGATGCATTAATTCAACCATGCATATTCAATAGGTTGGTTTAAGTTATGCCATGTGTGCCTATATGAAGTGCTAGAAACATTTTTAGAGGTATTGGTTGCACCATAATGACTACCATAAGTATTGGTGCCATAGTGGATGTATTTCTATATGGGTTTTCAGTATGGGTCATTAATCATGCTATTAGTACATCAACTTAATGAGAGGTCTGAAGAGTCTTTTGTCCAAATGGGTAAGGGAAAGTGGTATCAAGAATTATTGTGTATATATATTGTTGGGCATTGAAATTTTCATTTACTTCCATTACATTTTCACTTATATTTCCATATTATCACCTTCACTCCACCTCCATTTCATTACATTTACCTTACCATTACCAATTGGGTTACATTTATGTTTTTCCAAGCTTTATTAATTCCTAGTATTTTAAAGTGAATTTATGGTTAAAAATTATAAAATAATATGCACATACTTATACCTAACAAGTGGAATGAGTTTGTTGCCATTTGTAGGTCAAAAAGAAGCTTCCAGAAGACCCTTATGTGGCCTCCTAAGGCCAAATTCGAATTTGGATAGAGAAGATCATGGGATCATAAGGATATGTGTCTCATTTCCTATTTGTATTGTAACTCTAAGAAGACATGTGCCTTATCATTTCCTATTTGGATTGTAACTCTAGAGATATAGGGAGAGATTCATGGACTCTCATTAATGAGATAGCTTCTCATCTTTTTGTATAAATAGGGGAATCTTTCTCCTATCATGTTATGTGTAAAATTGGATTTATGCTCAAGCTTTGAATATAGAATTAGATTGTGGCGCCTTACTCATGAATGTTCCTTCATTTTGACTTGGTTTTGCTTACATATGGAGCATCTTGATTTACCATCTCTCATACTTTTGGACCAGCTATCTAAAATGTGTGATATTTATTTGTTTTTATAGATTAAAATTTATTTGCTTTCCTAGATTAGATCCTCAATTATGTGTATAATTGAATGCTCCTAAAGATCATGTCAAGAGGGTGACTCTGTCATACTTCCAAATTGCATGCTCGAGTATTTAACCTATGAAATAATTGAATTTAACTTTTCATGTTCTTTTATTTACTTTCCTAGATCAAATCTTTAGTCATTGTATAATTGGGTGTTCCTAAAGATCAGGCCAAGAAGGTGACTTGTCATACTTCACAATTGGGTGCTCGAATGTCTAACCTATGCAATCATTGAGCTTTGCTTTTACATGCTTTTACATTGTTTTATAGATTAAGATCCTCAATCAATTGTATAATTGGGTGTTCCTAAATATCAGGCCAAGAAGGTGACTTTTCGTACTTCACAATTGGGGCTCGTATGTCTAACCTATGCAATTATTTAGTTTTCCCTTTGCATGGTTTAATTTCTTTGCTAGATTTAAAGACTAAAGTATAATCAGTTTCTTGTACATCATCTCAAGAGGGTGATTATATCATACTTCCATATTGGATGATGGAGTGATTGGACGTACCTTAGTTGTTTTTCTTTACATGCTTTGAAATGCTTTCTTAGATTAAAATTTCAATTCTTGCAAGTGTGATTGTGCACGCTATATTTTCTTTTGAATTTGTTTTCTTTATTTTCGTTACTTGATTTCATAGGTTAGTTGAATTTCATTTTCATTATTTTATTTCATAGATTAGTTGAATTGGTTTTTGTTATTTTGTAGTTAGATTGATCTAAACTGAAAGATAATTTCTAGCACATATAGTGCATGCATGCTTCACAAGTTTACGAAACCCCCGAGTTAAAAAATTAAATGATAACCAATCACTTTGCCCAACAGATACCATAACTGGGCATATATTAGGTTAAAGTGTTGTGCTTTATGGACGGCCTCATCTTCTACAGCATGGTGGGGATCATGTCCTTGGCCACTAAGGGAAAGAGTGATTTCAAAATCCAATCCAAGAGGATTTTTTCTTCAACTTTGATCTTACATAAGCTATGATGTTGATGCCATTGATGGATGTGATCTATGACATGAATGGAAGTTGTTTTTCAAAAATTATTAATAATTTCTAATTTCATGTCACACTGGATTTGTAATTGGAAAAACATCAATAATTCACTAGCTAATGATACAAAGTTTACATGTCATCCATATTCTTGATTAATGTGCCACTTGATAAATGGTTTGGTAAGGGGTATTTAGAACAAACTAAGGTAGATGGAATCATGTGTGATTGTATTAAATGAGAAGAATAAATGAAATGTCGTGATATAGTCGTTTAGGTCCTCACTTGGCATTCCTTCAAATTTTGGAATATTAGAGGGGAGTTTGGTTGGCATGGGTGGAAAAAATTGGTCATGTAAAATGGGGTAATGGGTTCATTAGAGAGATAGAGAGAGCACACATGTATAATAAATGTTATGAAAATCCAATAGGGAGATACCCTCTTGAGTTTAGACCTACATTGAAAGGTTTCCTTTCTTGTGAATGTAGGTTAAGGAGGAGTGTTGAGCCAAGTATTGTTGTCACTACCTACTACGGTGAAAAGAGTGATCATTGCTCCCTGCTAAGGTGCATGGAGAATTGTGGCACTTATTTTCCATGGAAAATGAAAAATGAATTGTTCAATTTTGATTTTTTATGGATAAACAACAATGTTTTAGCAAGGTGTCATCAAGATGTCTCTCAACTAGAATCTAGGGTGACAAATAAGGTTATAAAAATATGTTGTCATTTTAACGTGCTAGCTATGTCATTGAAATTTTATATAGTATTCATCTAATATAGTTGATATATAACATACACCTTTGAATAAAATAATCTCTCATCCTTGACCATGAAGGAGGAAAACAATCCATATAAAGGATTAAACTTGTTTTTGAAGGATTTTCTAGCAATCAATAGCATTACATCTATTTTGAGTCATCTATATACTTTTATTTTGTAATAAACCTTCGGATGCTCATCATCATAGTTGTTATATCACTTATTTGAAGAAAAGTTAATTCATGTTGAGGCTTTTTGAAAAATGCAATCACGACATCAACAGCTAAATCCTTTTCATTAATATATGGCCAAATTTTTTGATGTGAATCTATACATTTTGTATTAAAGATTTAGTTTTCCATAAAGTATCAAACTAAACCTTAAATGGTTCATAATGGTGATAATTTTATCTTATTCGATCAATTTTTTGGCACCAACCAAATATTTTTACTTTGAATTTGTTCCCTATTGTCCTCAATGAATTATGTTAGCTTCTAAATCATTTAACTATCTTCAATTACCATCTTGTCCTCACCAAAAAATTTCTTCTAACAATTCTTTATCATAATATCCTTTTCTTGTACAAATGATCCAAGATTCTCTTGATCTCACACTATTTTAACTTCATGCAAAATATAGAATCTATTCCACCATTGATCATCTGCGGAAATTAAATCAAGATTACAATGCACACATGAAACAATAAAAATTCACACACATTAACACAGTTGTTTAACGGGAAAGCCTGAAGCTGAAAACCCCAACTATCTGTATATAATATATGCCATAGAGATCATGTAACAATCCTCATACAAAGCTGATCATATCAAGATCTCAGTACAATACAATCTCTACACACTAATCAGGCTCGATCTTGCAAATCCATGCACCAATCTTTGCCACCTGCTAGCCTGCCTCTACTGTGCAATCCCTGCTTAAGAATGGCTCTGAATGATTTTGAATTTCTCCAGCCTTTCTCATGAAATCCTCATTGGCATCTCCACTAAGTGTTGGATGCAATCAATGCATCACTATAGTCACAACTAATAGGCACACTTGCTCTTTCACCTATCTCTCCACTGGTCTCCACTAAAACTTCCATGCACTATAGTTAACTGATGTATTCTTCAGTTTATTAATGAGTTATTATTTAGTGAATTAATTTACTAGTTAAGTCACTCCACTCTCACTAGTGTATCATTCAGTTAGACTAGATACAACTAGCTCAACTGAGTCTAACTGAGTTAAACTAAATACAACTCCACCAACTACTTCTCCAACTCCACCAAACTCTGTCACATGAGTTCTAACTGAAGTCCTCCATGCAATAGCTCTAGTAAACCCTCAGGAATAGCGTAATTCCTTTTTTCAGCCGTTGTGCCACATCTGTGCACTTAACTGAAGTGCTCCAAGAGAATAAGATAATGCTTAGAGTTCAAATATTATTAAGAGCTAATAATATTCGACATATCTATTTTTAGACTAGCAGTCTAAAAATAAACTCCGCCCAATTTGTCTAAAAATAGAAGTCCATCTATTTTTCCAACTTGGCCAACCATCCACAAATAGCATCCTGCAACTCATAGAATATGATCGAAATGTCTAAAAATAGGCATAGTCTAAAAATAGTCTTTGCGCCAAAAATAGCCTGCAGGCCCACTTAGTGAAGGCGACTCTTTTCACTAAGCTCATCATCTTGTTGAATCTCAACACTCCCTCTCAAAAATATAGGGATTATCTGCCACCCCGATCCTATCTCTATGGTATTCGAATTTTCTCCTGGTGAGCACCTTCGTCATAATATCTACATCCTGATCCTTCGTAGGAATGTAAGAAAGAAACATGATCTTTCACTGCACACAATCTCTGATATGATGGTACCGGATGTCAATGTGTTTAGATCTATCATGAAATACTGGATTAACTGAGATTTTAATGCAACCCTGATTATCACAATATATCACAGTAGGATCTAAATGAAAACCGAACAAACCGACCAGAATCTTCCTCATCCATATAGCCTCGCATGCAGCCAAACTTGTTGCCATGTACTCGGCCTCCGCTGAACTGAGTGCCACATATCTTTGTTTCCTGCTGTACCAAGAAACTGCTGTAGATCCAATACTGAAAATCCCTCCAGATGTGCTCTTTCTGTCCGTTGGGCTTCCTGCCCAATCTGCATACGTGAAGCCATGCAGCTTCACCTCATCCGATTGTTTGAACTGTTGTGGTTCCTATGTTTTGGCTAGATTGGAAAGACCAAAAGATAAGACAACATCAAACCACTTTGGAATCCTAGGATCTAGCCCTCCTGGATCTAGAGAGGGATCTCTCTATAAATGTGAAGAATGATATATCTTTAAAGCTCGAAATGAGGTATTAGGCTAGGTATGAAGCACAAGGGTTTTTCATTTTGTTTGTTTGGTTAGAGATCATTAACTAAGAAGGTTATGGAAGTAAGGAAGGAACTGAATAGAAGGATGTTTCAACATGGGAAGATAGGTCAAGAGAAAGGTTAATCCATTGGGATATGGAGTCATGAAAGGGGATTACTTGCATAACAAGTATCCAAGGTTTTCCATAGGGAAATTCATCTATACTAAAGGATATTTTTAGATAGATGGTGGAATGGAACATTAGGAATGGGTGAAATGAAAGAGACCACACTGCAGCCTAAGATCAGTTAAGGACTTTGAACCTATCCTGCTTTGACATACTTCAAAGGAAACTCTCAATGAAAGACACAAAGGGTAGTTTAAGATCAGGTCAGATGTCATTTAAATCTAGACCTGATTTCAGCATACTCTTAAGGAATACAATCCAGCAGTCCTCATAACCACTTTCAAAATGTTAGAAAACATTTAAGATGAAACAAAGAGTAAGGCCTAAGATCAAAGAAGGGATTTTAAACTTAAATGCTTTTAACACTAACTCAAAGGGATCTTAGAAAGGTTAGCTGTTGGAAAAGGACCCTAGTGGATAGGGCTAAATCTAAATCCCTAGTATCCCAATTCTTCCAGCTGAAACCAGTCAAGAACATCTAAGGAAACAAACCCCAAATTCATACATCAGCAAGCATGGACTAGCCAACTTTTATATTGGTTAAAGTGTAATGAATTTTCTCTTAGATGTAAAAATAGAAAAAAACATCAAAGATAAGAAGAGCAAGAAGAATTAGGGTACTTTACAGTAGTATATCCTAAGCCAGATTACTGATTCTTATCAGAGAATAATGGACAGTGTGAAAGACATGAAATGAGACAATCATAGTAAGGAAAACATCACCGGTAATATAGACCAGGATCCTATGAAATTTTCTTGTTCATTTGATGTGAAAAACCAGTCACATACTTTGCGCTCAATGGCTCTTTACATTCCAAACTTCTCCTCCTAACCTACTAAATTACAAACTACTCAACGACTTCCCCCAGTAACAGTTCTAACAGTCGAATGAATCCAAACAACCATCAACTTTTACAATGTATTTTTAGGATTTCTTATAGGAGAACCAATAGCAGTAGTAGTAGATGTGAACTTAATTGATTCATCAAAAAAGAGTGGAGGAAGTTAGAGTGCCCATTCTGCATAATGGCTCTTCATTAACTGTGTGTACCCTGTAGTCTGGTTTAGAAGTCTTTGTCAGATTGACCATGACCTTAGGTATGTTCTTTGAAGTGCTCTAGCTGCATGGTACTCTGTTCTGCCTTCTGAAAGAAGTAAGGTGGCTAGCAGGTCTACAAGGTCTCCCATACTTCCATAATTGTTGTCCTGATAGTCTTTTAAGGCCCCTGTCAGTGTAATAATGATTCTGGTGTTTGATGGAAGATGGTAGAAGTGATGTAGCTAGTCCTTTCTGGAGAAAAAATGTTCTACTGATATTAAAAACACAGATATGGCTTGTTTCATGTGCTTTAGGCTTCATTAAGCCTTTTAATCATCTTCATGGTCTTCATCTGTGTCCTTTGAGATTTAAACATTGGATTATAGGAGTTAAATCTTTAATAAGGAGCCTTAAATCCCTTAATCTGTCCTCTGATACATTTTTCTTCTTCTGACCTGTTTTGGTGCATATACAGGCTTTGGAGGCACAGGAGGGTCTAATTAGGGTTTGAAACTGATCCTTTAATGAAATACATGTTTTAAAACCTCTTCAGTGGCATATTTCCCTGTACCTTTGGCTCTGAGACAGTTTTCCAACGCTTCATGTCACCATTGACAGTGACTGTGAAACAGAGTGAGTTTAACACCCTTTAAAACCTGCAAAAACACAATCAACATGTTAAGAAACCCATGTGGGAGGGAGGATGGGTGCTCAGGAGGGCCAGAGGATGGTGGCGCATGCAATGAAAATGGTGGAGGCAGGCGAGAAAATGAATGAAAACGCAGCAGAATGGTGAAAAATCAGTCTGACGGAATTTGGTGTGTTATGCGTTCTGGACCATTAGATTAGGTTTAACAGAGGCAATCAACGGTCGAGATTCACTAATAGGGTCATTGGCAAGGAGAAATGAATGAACAATGGGCAGAATTAAACTTATATCACAACTGTCGGATTTCGTTAAACAACGGCTGAGATCGTTTGAATCAGAGTTGTTAGGGAGCAGATGAATGGAGAATGAGCGGGGGTGAGATCCAACCATGGTCGTTGGATCATATCAATCAACGGTTGTGATTAAATATGAAAACTTAATGTGGAAGGGAAAAGGTGGTAAGGAAGAAAACTAGGACGGTTTTCGCACGGGGTTGGAGGCGGTAAGTGGAATTGGAAAAAATCACGCGATTCCATACACTGCTTGATGCATGGCAAAAAAAAACCACCTATATCGCGTGATTTTGGAGCTTTAACTGTCGGACACTAAATTTATGCGATATGTCACTTCAGCTGTCGGATCTGATGATTTTTATTGGACGGTGCAGAGAAAACCCAATGGGGAAAGATGCATGGGACGGAGGTTAAATCATCGAGTTTAATTGTGGTCGTAAGATCTTAGCGATGAACGGTTGAGATTTAAACAGGCGCGACAGTGTTAAAAAAAAAAGGAAGAATGGTTATATGATTTTTGAACGGATCTTGACCATTGGATCTGTAGATCCGATGGTGGAGATTAAAATATAGGGTGGAGGACTTTGGACAGAACAAGGGGGGTATGGAAAGCAAAGGCGCTCGATCGACCATTGATCTGTGTAGATCAACGGTTCTCATAAAATTTAACCACAACGTCAGGGGATGATGAAACAAAAGGAAAAAACTGATTTTGATTGGGTTTTATAGTTATTTTAGCGCCCGATCTCAGTGTTTAGGTTACATGGAGGAGGGGGGTTAGAAGAATAAGCCCTTGGGTCTAACTTCTTTCATAGAGCGGAGAGAGCATTGTTTATGCTTTTCAAAGGGGTTTTGGAGTTTTTTAGCGGAGGTTAGTGTTTCTAAGTGCTCAACTGCGAGGCTTATGGTTACATGGGGCCGCAACTGCAGAATATAAGCCCTCAGGGGCTAATTTCTGTTATAGTGTAAATTGGGATATTTTAGGCCAAAATCAATGTTTTTAAGCCAGAATGAAAGGTTCCGGTAGAGGAAAGGAGGGATTTTTAAACCAGGTAAAAGACAGTATGAGGTTTAAAAGGGGATTTAGGAAGGTTTGGAGGTTAAATGGAGGGTTAGATAGGAAATTTGTAAAGGGGATAAGGGTGAAACATGGGGGATTTTACAAGGATGAAATGAGGCAAATGGAAGTCTTTTTGACAACAGTTTCTTTCACAAACAGTGAGGCTTTCTAGTGGAAACATCAGTGAATATTTTTCAAAGGGCATAGGACACACAAAGGCTCCAAGGATGATAGATTTCAAGGAAAATGTCTCTCTTGAAGGCTTAGAAACATTTAGCCACCTGTTTGCTTGACAAAAATTTATCGGTGGCTAACATGAACCACAATCCATACCCAGATGTGCCCCTGAGAGACCTCAAGACATGCTTTCTTGCCTTCTAAAAGAGCTTGGCAGGCTTCACCATCGCTTGTGAAAGTTGGTTCACAGCATAGCATATGTCCGGTCGTGTATTGACTAAATACATGAGCGAACCAACCAACTGTCGATAAACAGTGGCATCCACTACCTCTGCTGATGTAGCATCCTCCTTCCTCCAACCACTAGGAAGAGGAGTGTCAAAGGAAATAATGAAGGAGGCCCAAGTCCTTCATCTCGAACTCCTTTGCAATATCTACCTTGCATGAGTGTATCAAAAATTCATCACCTGTTATTATTAAATCATCAACATAAAGCACAATGATCAAAAGCTTACCCTCCACCACAATCTGGTATAGGTTTGGATCCGCCTCACTCTTGGCGAAACCAAGTCCGGTGAAATAACTGTCTATCTGTGTGTAACAAGCACGAGGTGCTTGTTTCAGCCCATATAGTGCTCTTTTGAGCCTGCACACATGCGACTCACTGCTGAAGATTTTGAATCCTTCAGGCTGTTCAATGTGCACCTCCTCCTCAATTATTCCATTGAGGAATGCAATCTTCACATCCATCTGATGAATGTGCCAACCCATTTGCACTGAGAGAGCAAGGATGGTCCGTATGGAAGAATACCTTGCGACAGGTGCAAAGGTTTCTTCATAGTTGAACCCCTCGATCTGTGAGAAGCCTCGGGAAAATATTATTGCCTTATACTTCTCGACGCTCCCATCAGTAGCTTGCTTCACTTTGTAGATCCATCTCAAACCTACCATTGATTTCCCTTCCGGCCTTGGGACAATCTCCCATGCACTGTTTCTGACAATCGAATTATACTCTTCCACCATGGCATCTACCCATGCGGGATCCTCCACAACTTCCTCGAAAGAGGATGGATCTATCACGATACACTTTCTCATCAGAGCCATGTATCCAGTAAATCGGTCAGGTGAGTGTCTCTGTCTGCGCTGTGATGTAGGAGCTCCTACATTCTGCACTGCATCAAGATTCAGTAGCTCAGCTTCTGTAGTGTGCTTCCACCCTCTGATGTTTGGTGCTGCATGAGTGGTTTCTTCCACTCCATGAACCTCCTCTTGTGGCTGATCCACATCTTGAAGCTCATCTTTAGGAACAAGTAGCTCCTCCTCTGCATGCAAGTGTAGCTCCCTCTCAAGTGACAACTTCATGGCATTCTCCTCATGAAATTTGATATCCTGTCTGGAAAATACACACGATAATTGTGGGGTGTTTTTGTGTATCCCACAAATATCCCAACCTCTGTGGTCAGTGCCAGCTTCTTCCTGTAATCCTTCGTCACATGAATGTAAACAAGTGAGCCAAAAATATTCAAATGATAAATATCAGGCTTTTTACCAGAAAATGCCACTTCAGGTGTACTCATGCCAAGTACTCTATGAGGACAAAAGTTTTTCACATAAACCGCAGTGTTGCATGCCTCAGCCCACAAGTGTATGGGAAGGCCCTGATCATGCAACATCACCCGTGCAGCACCCATGATCTTTCTGTTCTTTCTCTTCGTGACCCCATTTTGTTGTGGGTTATGAGGCGCTATGAGTTCTCTTCGAATTCCTTCTTTGCTACAGAATTCTCTGAATTTTATAGAGATGTATTCACCACCATTATCGCTCCTTAGAGCTTTCACCTACTTCCCCAACTCTTTCTCAACTAGCACCTTGAACTCACAGAACTTTGAGTATGTCTCGCTCTTCTTCTGCATGAAGAAGATCCAGCACTTACGAGAAAAGTCATCAACAAATATCACATAATACCTGTGCTTTGCTGTTGAAGCAACTGAGAAAGGTCCACACACGTTTGTGTGAATTCTCTCAAGGATCCTCGAGGCACGTCTATCCCTCTCATGAAAAGTGGTCTTCACAAATTCTCCCAAAGTACATCCCTTGCACTGATCTGACTGCGCAATTGTACCTTTAGAAATCCCAATAGAAATCTGTTGTAAAATTTTCAAAGTGACATGGTGAAGATGGCCTAATCTCCTATGCCAAAATTCGCCCTCATCCCGGCTCACCACTCCTGCTTTTCCTACCATATTTTCGCATCCATCTACCTGCAATTGATAAATATTCTTAACTTGAATCTGTTGGGTGCAGGAATTACACTTAAGTAAAAATACTCAAAACTTAATTTTCAAACTGGGGGATTCGTAAACTTAGAGACGAAGCATAGGAAATGCCAAAGATGGTATGAATATTTCCAATCTCAACTCCTACTTTTGAAAAGAAGAATTTCAGAATCAATCTTTAGAGAAGAAAGATTAAAACTCAAATCATCGAAACAATCTGAGGCTAGAACAAGAAGAAATGTACTTGGAAAAGAGATTCAGAGATAAAGAGGAGCAATCACTCTAACAAAATATTGATTAGCTACTGAGAATGTATTTCCTTTAGCGAAGACACTTTAGCAGTTTCCAAAAAATGGGCCCCTTCAATCTTGCATATATAAAGATATCCTTCTTGTGAAAAATCAATCTTGCACTAGTGCAGTCTTCCTGCACTAGTGCAGGAATCAATGATTTATGCAGAAAGTGTAAAGAAAATGTCTTTACTAAAAAGGCTTTTCTTCGTGCAAGGGCTTTGAACTTTCTCAAGTCCGCATCACTCAGATCCAATACCAAGAAGCTAGTTCTTGTACTTGATCCAGGCTTCTTGCACCTTAAATTTTGATCCTTGAAATCAATAATTCATTACTACAGTGTGATAAAACAATAAAGATGAATATCTGTAAAGAATAAGAAAACAATATTTTTAATTAAGATATGACTGAAAGCAAGAAAGCAGTAAGAAGTAAGCTAGAAAGGCTTGCTACATTATATTATCTAACGCTGGTGCGAGAACAGTTCTCCTTCTTGCACCAGGGAGAAACCAAACCTATGTGCAGGAAATAAATAACACACCAACGTGCACTGGTGCAGGAAAGAACCAGGCAAAGGAAATAAACCAGATCGTGCAGAAAATAAATAGCACACCAATGTGCACTGGTGCAGGTAACTCCTCCTGCTCGAACCAAGCAAGGAAAAGAAATCAACCCTGCAAAAATCAACTTAACTACTTCACGCAACAGATCTGCTTTCCATTCAAATAGAAATTCAAAGACTTCAAATTAAATCACACTCAACGGTTTAATCATAAATTGCAAGAACGACAAGGAGGGAGACCGTGCTGGTTTGGTTGGGCCCTTGACCAACTAGTGTGTTTCCCTTTCAAATGAAAATGCTACTCAGAATTAATTCATAAAATATTTAAGCCAAAGATAAAATGTAAAAAACATGAGGCGGAGCTCTTCGTATTAGACTCTCAAAGAAATTACATACATGATTACATATCCAGCCCAGATTTGGGTGATAACACAAAATAGTCTTGTGACCGCCTCCTGGTTCTATTCCATTCTCAAAACATTCAAATCTTTGTCCTATTTACATTTCTGCTTATATATATCCATTTGGCTGCAAGCCAAAAGGATCATTTACCATTACATAGTCAATTACAGAAATCGTTGCAACAAATTACATAACCGATTGCAAAATAAGCTCTCGGCCTTCAAAATTAAATCAATTTTACAAAATAGGCTGCGGCTATCTCCAGCTGTCCGTTTCTCTTAAGTCTGATCTCAACTACTCTCGATTTTCCTACTGTCATAGCTGGGACTCGACTGCCTTCAGATATATCCTCATTAGTCGTATCTAAAACAGGCAGTCAACCCAAGTGATCCAGATTTTCTGCCAAGATTCACGGCACTGGTGCTGGTGCGGGATCTATCTGCACTAAAAATTAGCAATCAAGAGAAGTGATCATCTATTAAATAGCATAGGAGTTACGATAAGTTACGAAAGTAATTCTAAGCAATAAATCACATAATAGATAGTTAGTAAATTCTAAGATAAGTTAAAAAAATGTAAAATATGAAGTTTATGCAAAATGTGTCATCGTTCTCGCACTAGTGCAGGATGAGGGCGCATAAGATAGGTAAAACAGGGTAATGATTATGATTTGGAAAGGGAAGAATGGTAAAAAAGAATGCAATTTAGGGAACTAACATCCTCCCATCCCTAAAATGTTATGTGTCCTCAAACAACTTTTTTACCTCTGCAAAACACCAAAATTTTTGAATTCTCCAACTCAGTCCTATTCCGACATGTTGTCTTCGAGCTACACTGTTTCGGCCTTCTTCCTCTTGATATGCCTTAACTTCTTCGAAACCTTTTTTAACCTCCTGAAACAGCATCTAGCCCGATATTTCCAAACTCTAACCTCGCTTTTCTTTTGCTTCAGCTCTGCCATCAATTCTCCTCTGCTTTGTTCCTTCTCCTATTGTGCTTTGGTCACAAGCTGCTCCAAGTTTCGTACTTGGAGTTCTAATTCTGCTATGCGAGCAACAGGAGTCACTTCCTCTGTCTCAGCAGGGGCTGTCACTGGCTTCGGAACTTCTATATCTCAGGTCGCCTCAAGGAACTCTTCCTCCTATAGTCCTTCTTTTTCTGGTTTATCTCTCTCAAGTTCTTCTTCTGGTTCATCTTCATCTTCCATATTTTCTTCCTCAAGCTCTTCTTCTTCTTCCGGGTCTCCTTCCTCAAGTTCTTCCTCCTCTTCTGGGTCTTTTCCCTCAGGTTCTTCCTCAGGTTCTTCTTCTTCTGGGTCTTATCCCTCAGGTTCTTCCTCAGGTTCTTCTTCTTCTGGGTCTTCTTCCTCAGGTTCTTCTTCCTCTGATTCATCTTTATCTGGTTCCTCTTCTAATTTTTCTTCGTCTTTTTCCGGTTCTTCTTCCTCCGGTTCATCTTCATCTATTTCCTCGTCTAATTTTTCTTCTTCTTCTTCTGGTTCTTCCTCACGGGCCATGGCTACTTCTTGTATTGGTGCAGGATGGGGTTCCATATCCTGTGAAGTTTGTGCTTCTTCTTCTACATCCAAAACCTTTCTCTTCTTTTGGAGCTTTCTCATAAGACTTACCAGTGGAACATCATCCCCAATTTGTGCAATATTCACCGCATCTGCAAGAACTGATAGCCTATGTGCTCCGAGGCCTGTGCCTGTGCACCGGTTGTTTCCTTATTGGAAGACGACGCCTTCCCTTCTGTTGATTTCTCTGTCCACCTCCTTTTCGCACTACTGCGAGAAGGACTTTCCTTTCTACTACTCTTCAAGCCCTTGCTTGTACCAGGGGCCTGTGTCTTCTCTTCCTCTACCGAATTCCTGTGAAGCTGTTTTAACAGCTCTTCCCATGTCATACTTTCGCTTTCTAATTGCTTTAAGACCAAGATTTTTATCAAGCCATGGTGGTATAATCGTGCATCAGCCTATTCCGCCCTTTCATCGTGTACACTTCTGGCCATTTTGTCCAAACATCTGAGCAAAAATTAGGGGAATTTCATTCTCCAATGAATGTGTCGGCCTCCTTCAAAATGTTGTAGCAGTCTGAAATGATACACCAGAGTAGAGGTATATCTCCCTTCAGAGGTCACAAATTTCTGCAAAACAAACAGGAGATCCTGCCATTGACCTAACAGAGCTTTGCGTGGAACTACATGTTTCCAATTGACCTCCATCTTCTTATCCACGACAAAACGCTGCCAGGGTTTACCTTCCAGCCTCTGGTTTTTGAACCACTCTACTCCCGTATTCTCCAGACCTATTGCTGCTACTACAAATTTCTTCGTGACTTTGAATTTGAGCGGCCCAATTCTCACTTGGTCGTTGTTAAAAATTCTTGCAAATTGTAAGGCGAAGTCCCTGTCATACCCATCGAACTTCTGCAGGAACTGTAAAATCTCGACTCCCGCAAAAATGAAAGATAGCTGCGAAATTCGGCAGTTTTCTAAATCTTACTGAGGGACAGGGTTTCAGTTCGAACAAGCGGAATTGCTGCTATCGGAAATGAACGATGAGTTCTGAGGTTTGCATGCAACACCGGGGGATCAACTTCTCATAAATAGGAATTTAACCGTTCATCCATCGTGTCTCCGGTTTACCTACCGTAGGTACTCATCATTCCTGGTCAGGCTCAATTGGTACATGCGACGGTGGTTTAACGGTCAGGTACAGCGATGACGAGATGTTTGGAATGAAGTGTTACACAGTAATTTGTCACCGTCCCTACCATTCCCCGTCCCGCACAATGGAGGACCCATAACGTGACCTGTGAACACTGTCATGCACTGAAAACATCATCATTGCATCCCTCTGAGTATGAGCTTCATTTCCCCTTGAGACATCTCCTTGCAAAATCCATGAAAATCAGCTCTTTTTGCATTGGCGCGGGTAGACAGTTCAGTACTCGCGCCACTCAGGGAAATCCTGTAAAGAGGTCGCGCCACTTGGCGCTCTGTCATAGAGCAACAATCGCGCCACCCATTTTAGGGACTGTTTTTTATATATGGATGGCGGAAGTTGAGTTCAAACAAACTCACAACCACTGCCTATCTTGAGTTGGGAGGTTTGGCTACGGGAGTTCTATGGAAGGAAGTAGTTTTGCCACCTTCTATGGAACCTTCCTTGTTGATAGGGCCCATCCCATAATAATAGGGATCCCAACTCCCTCCTTCCCCATCTATAAAAGCTTGCTCAGATCCATGGCAAGCTAGTCTTGAAGTGCTGAAGCTTTGCATCTCCTATTCACAAGTGCCTTTGTGCTGAAAAGAATCCTTCCTTTCCCTTAAGGCCCATTCGAGCAAGGAGACCATTGTTACGAGACTCTGGAGAGGTTTCCCTTTCCCCCGGCGAGCTTTGCGAGACGTGGACGACCGGAGACCCGCGCGAAGGAGGCTGCAGCGTCAGAACTTGGTTGTAACTTCTATTCGCTTACCACTTTAATAGATGACTATGATTATGGTTCCACTCCTTTTTCCATTATGTTAATGCGAGTAATGTCTTTTCTGACCGATGTTTAGTTACGTATGCTGGTTGCTATGCTTGTATCTGTTTGTTCTTTCTGTGTGCAGGTGTTCATCCACGGAGATCGTGGAAGGATTGTGATCTGCCAGGACTGAAGGACGGGGACATCTCTTTTTCAGATCGAGCGTTGGAATCCAGGTAGGTTCTATCCCAAATCTTTCATTCGTAACTAGGAGCCTGCGTCATAGCATTGTTTGTTTGTTGCTAGACCCCTGCTGGGCTAGTAGGGATCGCCTCTGTCCGCAGAGGGGATTTACCTTCCCAACAGAAGGTAGGAGCGGGGGAGTTATGAGTGAAGGAAGTTTCACATTATGGCGGAATGGGGTGGATTATATGCAAATAACGATTACACAATTTCACATTCCTTCATAATTAAAAAAAAATACTTAGCATTCATTTAAAAAGATCATGATTCTTACTTAAAAAAACTTTGTACTTTAAACTAATTTCCTCCTAAGTAATGTAATAGCATAACCGCTTATCAATGATATAAATAACATCATATAACTTTTCATCATGAACACTTTCTTATGCCCTATGATAATATGTACTGTTGTTGATGAGGTGTATTCCTGTGTTGATCTTTGCACCGCGTAAATCATTCTGCTGGTACTTTTCTGCTCATATCATATAGGACAATATGCTTGCACTAGTGCAAGCATAATGTTAAAACAGAGAATTAAAATATAGGTTGGATTTCACATGATTTCTTTAACTTATTCTGAATTTTGCTTCGCCCTTTGATGCTTCAGAGAAAAACCTTCTGCTCTTTATATGTAGGATCCTACAATGAACTTCATGAGGGAATAAAGGAGTGGGAAAAGGAAATTTTAGAATCGGAAGGAATTTTTTCACAGGGATTCCAAGAAAGTACCAAAAGAGGGAAAATAGAAGTGGGATAGGGGAAAACATTTTCAGGGTTATAGTGGGATTTCTTCGAAAAGGATACGGTGAATTTAGAAGAATATGGGAAGGTTAATTATACTAGGATTCCGAGAAGAAAGCTGAGGGAAAGTTATGAAATGGGATATTAAGAAGGGCAGAAAATTTTCTGGAAGGTCTGCCTACACTGGTGCAAGAAAAATAACTGCAGTGAGAATTAAGCATTACTTGAAAAAAAATATCCATGATAATTACCCCAATTGTACAAAGGTTGGTTCTGTTGAACCTGCTTTTACTTTGGTGGTCACTAGCATATCTAAAGATCAAGCAACATTCTCTTTTTATTAGAAATTTTTTATCTTCTCGCTAGCAAGCTGGTTTTCAGGTTGATCCTTCTGCAATCATGTCAGCAGACTGATTTTCATAATTACAGGAAATTATTTTTTCTTACTATTTCTTTTTCTTTTTTTTTTCTTTTTTTGTTAACTTTTTTTTGAAGAAGAGGGATTAAAATTTTCAAGAGGTTGGTGTTACCATTTACCTCTACTGTTCCAAATTTCTACTGAACTTGTGGTGTAAAATATTTCTTGGCAAGTGGGTGAAAATATTTCTTTAATCTATGTCCATTTACCAAGAATATTGTATCATTTCCATCAATATTTTTGACTTCTACAGCTCCATTCTCAAATACTTGGATTAATTCATATGGTCCCATCCAACGTGTATGAAATTTCCCTTTAAAAATTTTAAATCTAGAATCATAAAGGAGTACCCAATCACCTGGTTGGAACTGCTTTTTCTGAATGGACTTGTCATGCCGCCTTTTCCGTTGCTGTTGGATTAATATGTTTTTATGAACAACATCTCTACGAAATTCATCTAAATCATTTAAATGAATAAGACGTTTTTTTTGTGCCTCAGAGAGATCGAGTCCTAGTTGAACTGCAGTTTTGAAAGTTTTGGTCTGGAACTCAGTCGGTAACAAAACCTGTTTGTCGTATACCAGCTCATATGGTGTGTGCCCCATACTATTTCTCCAAGTGGTTCTGTATGCCCACAAATATTTTGGTAATATTTCAGCCCAATATTTCTGATGCATATTCACTGTCTTTGTGAGAATGGACTCGATCACCTTATTTGTAGATTCCACCTGGCCATTTGCTTGCGGGTGGTATGGTGTAGACTTCCGGTGCCGGATCTTGTATTGCTCCATCACTCCCTGTACCAGATTAGAAATAAACTGTGGACGATTGTCAAAAACAATTTCTCTAGGCACACCAAATCTAGTAAATATTTCAGAAAAGAGAAAATCAACAACAACTTTTTCTGTAGCAAAATAAAAAGCTTTAGCTTCCACCCATTTTGTAACAAAATCTGTACAAACCAAAATATTATTTTTACCTCATGATGTTCAATTTATGGGCCCTAAAAAATCAATAGCCCATTTTTCAAAAGGCTCAATCATAACTGGAGGGTATAAAGGCATTTCATTGGTTTGATTAGGTTGGCCCATTCGTTGACAACTATCACATCGCCTGACATACTGCTTGGCATTCTTAAACAAGGAGGGCCAAAAGTAGCCAGAACGTAATATTTTATATGCAGTTCGCTTGTCAGCGAAGTGGCCTCCACAAGGTTCATCATGAGAAGATTTAAATATGTCAAACACTTCCTCCTCTCTTACACATCTACGGATAATCAAATCTGGACTAGTGTAAAAGAGGTCTCCTTGAATCCAGGAGTGTGCAACACTTTTCTGAATAATATTCTGCTTTTCACGAGCGGGCAAGTGAGGTGGTGTTTTTCAAGTAACCAAATAATTGGCGATGTCAGCAAACTGTGGAGAATCTGTAGACACAACAAAAATATGTTCATCTAGAAAATCATCATTAACAGGATTTACATCACCAGGATTATGTAGTCTAGAAATAAAATCTGCTACCACATTCGATTTTCCTGGTCTATCAACAATAGTAATATTGAATTCCTGCAACAATAGCAACCACCTAGTCACTCTACTGCTAGTCAATGATTTGTTCATCAGGTATTTAATTGCGGAATGATCAGTATGAAAAAATACTTCATATCCTGTGATATAGTGTCTGAACTTATTAATTGCAAAAATTACAGCTAAAAACTCTTTCTCTGTAATTGTATAATTTAATTCAGCGGAAGACAAATTCTTACTAATATAATAAATAGCATAGGATTGCTTGTTTTCCTCTTGTCCCAAAGCTGCGCCAACAACCAAGTCTGAAGGATCGGAAGAAATATGAAAGGGCAGGGACCAGTTTGGACCTCTCAAGACTGGCACGTGCACCAACTTTTCCTTCAATGCTTCAAAAGACTGTTGGCAAGCCGTGAACCAAGAAAAATCACTATCCTTAGCTAGAAGTTGAAAAAGAGGAGCAGCTATCTTAGAAAAAATTTCAATAAATCTTCTATAGTAACCAGCATGTCCTAAAAAACCTCTTACTTCCCTTTGAGTTTTGGGTGCAGGAAGATGCAGAATGATTTCAATCTTTGCCGGATCAACCTGGATACCTTTGTCAGAAATCAGATGGCCAAGTACCACTCCTGCTTTGCACATTAATCTACATTTCTTGTCACTCAAAGCAAGGTGGGCTTCTTGGCAACGAAGAAGTTCTTTCTCCAAATTTTTGAGAGCTTCCTGAAAATAATTACCAAACACAAAAAAGTCATCCATATAAATTTCTACAAAATCAAGATTAGCAAAAATAGCCAAGACTGCCCTTTGAAAGGTAGCCAGAGCATTACATAATCTGAATGGAAGCACTTTATAAGCAAAGGTACCCCATGGGCATGTAAAAGTAGTTTTATCCTGATCTTCGGGTGCAATCTGTATCTGGTTATAGCCACTGAAACCATCCAAAAAGGAGAAATATTTCTTTCCTGCAAGGGTATCAAGCACCTGGTCAATGAAAGGGAGAAGGAAGTAATATTTGAGAGTGGCTTTGTTTAATTCATGATAATCAATACAAATACACCACCTTCCATATTTCTTAGGCACTAGCACTAATGGAGAGACCCACTGACTATCAGAAATAGGATAGATAAAACCAGCATCTAAAAGCTTTTGTATTTCTTCTTTCATGACATCTCTTAGAGCTAGACTCATTCGTCTTTGGGGTTGTCAGACAGGTTAGGTTCCTTCCTGAATATAGATATGATGTGTACAAGTTTCAGGAGGGATACCCTTCATGTCTTCATAGCCCCAAGAAAATGCACTAAGATGGTTTTGCAACAAATTCACAAGTTGTTCTTGCTGAGATGGGTCTAAATCTGAACTGATATGCAAAGACTTACCAGGATTAATCTCAACAAGAGTAGTATCAGGCTCCGGAGTACTCAAAGGAGTGGTCAAAGACAGTGGTATAGAAGAATGAGAATCATGGTTTTCTTGGAAATATAGGCTAAAAATCTAGCTCAAAGGCTTGAAGTTAGGCATGGTGTTGAGTCCCAAGATTTTTCTCTCTTTCATCTTACTTTACTCCATTTTCCTTTGTCCATTGTTATCCCAGGCCCAAATGATCAATGAAATTAGTTAAAATTACTTTAAGAATGAGTATCATAGCTAACTTGCTAAGTTTTGTGATTTTGTCATTGTAATGCATTTTGAACTGAAACTAGCTACAGAATGAAGACATTCCGTAGCTAATCCCCAATTCTGCAGCTTTCTTCACGTTCAAGCATGTTCCAGGTGTCCTCTCAGGAAAAGCCACACATGGGTGTATTCCACATCATGTCCTCAACGTTTTTTGCCTCACCATGAATAATGAACTGAATTCTGGACGTGGTTTTGTACGTGGGAACTCATACAAGGAGGCAGACTCCTAATAGGACAAGGACAGTCCAGATGTCCTTTGTCCCTTTATGCTGCCATCTTTAGAGTTCTAGTACGATTTTGATATGAAAAGACAATGATCCCCGTATTTTTGCAACTTCTGTTATGAAGATTTGTTATAAATGTACTCGGGAAACCGAGAGACAAGCTCTAGATTTTGATTAGATTTCATGGATTGACTGTTATATTTCTGAAGACCGAGAATACTCTGTTTTAAGTTATTTTCCTTTAATGAAGAAGACAACATTTCTTTGAACGCGTTGAGTTGATCTTGAGTTAGATTTTGTGCTACTCTGGTGGTAGAGGGCCCCTGCCTCCTGAGCGGCTTTACTTTCACAATTTAGATAAGTATCTTAGTTCGTTTTCAAGTTTTTGAAGTTTGCGTTCATAGTTAATTTCATTAGTCACTATAGCTATACTTGTTCTAAGAAACTCTTCCAAAAGATCATTATAATGAATGAGAAATGGTTGTAGTGTTATAGATTTTAATTTCAATTTCTTTTGTTCATTATCACAGTTGAACTTATTCTAGTAAACTCTTCCAAAAAATAATTATGATGACTAAGGCATGACTGTGATACTGAAGGTTTCAGTTGCTTGTTTACACTAAGTAGCATAGCTGATCTTACTCTTAAAAATCTCTTCCAAAATATCATAACAATGGGTAGGAAATAGCTGTGATGTCTTAGTTTTTAATTGTAATTGCTTTCAGTTTTCATGTTTGCATTCAAATGCATTGAATTGTACAGCCAGGATTGTTCTAACAAGCTCTTCCAAAATACCATTCATGATGAATGAAATAGGCTGTGGAATCCCATAGATTAATTGCATGATAACTTAGTTAAAGTACTCCGGAGTCAAATTGCATTCAATTCATGCTCTGTTATTTCGTTTTAAGTTTGATAATGTCTTGTTAGTTTAGCACTATTTATTGTAGACTGATAGTACTCTATTTCAGTTCTAGCTTAGCGCACTGTATTTACATTCCACATTTAGTTGTCATCCATTGCATATTAATTTACATTAGTTGTTAAACTTAAATACCACGGCCTTCATTATTTACAAAACTTCTTTTGTTCCAAACCTATATTAACTCATAATCATCCAGACAGAAGACAGTATCAGTCCAAGGCCTGAAGTACTTTTGCAATCTCTTTACCATCTCATAAACAAGCCTTCCCTCAAAAGAATACTATAAAAATAAATCTATAACTTTTGAGTAAGGTTTAGTGATGTTAAACTAAGTTGCAGAATAGAATTAGGAGCTAGTTTTAGAGTAGAGATCTTATGATGTTACCAATTTTCTCTTCCAAATATGCTTCAACAAACCTTTAATCATGGATAAGATGTTGTATCATTATAAGCTGATTGTTTAATTGTTTAGTTAGGAGAATTTTTATACTTAGCTGCCCATTTCTCAAGCTCTTCCAAAATACCTTTAATGAAAGAATTGGACAAGTTAAGTTTATGTTTTGATTCATTTTCTTGAATTCATTATCAAGCTTTGTATTCTGCTTAGTCATAGTTTAGGTTTGGTTCTGTTTCAGTATTTGAATTTGCATTTGTCATTTGTCATCAACAAATTAGGCTTCACTCTGTTTTTAACCAGTAGCTTCTTTCCACCAGCATTTAGTTCTTTTCCTTGTGAACATAAAACCATCAAAAGACCAAAAACATCATAAAACACTAAACACAACGTAGTAAGAAACAAACACCTAGGCACATACAGTGCACTTCACT
Organism: Pinus albicaulis; assembly: GCA_034641835.2. Lineage (NCBI taxonomy): Eukaryota > Viridiplantae > Streptophyta > Pinopsida > Pinales > Pinaceae > Pinus > Pinus albicaulis. Next base: position 1,220,735,129 of record CM076582.1, on the reverse strand, counting down.
TTAGCAGTTTACCAACCCTGGTTGACAATTAAATGAACTCAATTTAGGAGACTAGGTTGAGCCCAAACATTTTGGCGCCGTTGCCGGGGAAGTGAAAACTAGGTAACCTTTGTTTCTTAACTCCCAAAAACAATTATATGCGTAGAGAGAGAGACTCAAGGGGTAGATTCATAAGCAGCAGAAACAAAAGTTTGATTCCTAGAACACCACTTGTTTCACCTAGACCAAGAGCTAGTACACCTTCAACTCAGACCCACATTCCATCCTTTACTGATCCTATACTTCTAGAAGACCTAAGATCAGATATTCCATTAGAGAAACCTTCCACTTCATCAACTGAACCTGCCTTAGAAGAAGATCCAAAGACTCCTGTTAGGGACACAAACTTTTCCACTTCCACAGGAGAATCAACCATGGCAGAAGAAGGGGGAGGAGGAGTCTTTAATGGAGAACACACATTATTTGGAGGGGGTAGAGGTAGAGGTAGAGGAGAAGGAGGTAGAGGTGCAGAAGGAGGAAGAGGTAGAAGAGAAATTGGAAGCTCTTTTGGGCTTCCTATAATTGATGAAGAAACCAATACAACCATGAAAAATATTTCACCCTCTGTCCTTCCAAACTTCTATGGACTTAAAACTGAAGATCCTGAAACCTTCCTATTTGAATTTGAAATCCTGTGTAGAACTTATGACTACTTACAAGATGCTCAAAAACTTAAACTATTTCCTTTAACATTGAAAGGAGCAGCATTGAAGTGGTTTATGAGTTTGATCAACAGTTCTATTAGGACATGGGAAGACATGAAACAAGCATTTCTAGAGAGGTATTTGGATTATTGTATGCCGGTCAATCATAAGGAAGAAGTGTTTAAGATGTTACAAAAATAAGATGAAAACTTGGAAGATTTGTTGGAGAGATTTCATTACAACATCAAAAGAGAAAAATGGAAAACTTAGATCAAGACACCTTAAAAGCTCTTTTGTTGAAAACAATCAGGGATGAATGGTTGGATATCCTTAACATGATGGGAAAAGGGGATATATCACAGCTCACATTACCTGAAATATCTGAGTTATGTATCAACCTTTCAAGAGGGAAATATAAAACTGTAAAAGGTCCAGAAATCACCCATACTTGCAAAGGGCAAGAGTAAATGTATACAGAGACGATGGTAAATCAGAAATAGGACATATGCTTGATGATTTCAAATCGACATCTTAGGGAATCTTAGTGAACAAATGAACACCCTTAAGTTACAAAACAAACGAAAAGTGAATACGATGCCTTAGCAATGGTTGTCCCAAATGTGAAAGAAACATGCCTTGAGAGAGTGTCCTTTGGATGTAAAAGTTGTAGAGACACATGTCATTTTGTTACGAAAAACATGAGACCAAGAATTGTCCTTAAAAGTCTCAAAAATTTGTCTTTCAAGAAAGTACAAATTCCACAGAAGCTCTCAATTTTGTCTCTAGAAGGCCTTGGCAAGGACCTCAAACACAAGGATTCCATGATCAAATGTATAACCAACCTCCACCTTGGAATTCTTGGCAGCAACCTTGGCCTCAATTTCAAAATCAATCTCAAGTTTGGGCATAAGGGGCACAAAATCCCTATGGAATATACTCTCATTACTATCAGTATCCACCATCCTATCCACGATACCCACATTTTTATCCTCAAAATCCTCAACAAAATTTTCAACAAAATCCTCAACAACATCATCAGAAGCTACCACATCAAAATCAACCACTTCCATTACCATTTCCTCAAAAATCAAATCAATTACCTACTCAACCCATACCAAACCCCAATAATAAAAATCCTCAGAACACATACATGATAGAAGGCCAATAGTTTCCAACTTATTTAATTACTCCTTTAGACCTTAGTGATGTTCAACTTAGGTCTGGAAGATTACTTGAAAAGAGGAAACCTTATGTGATCATACAAGAACAATATAACTCTGAGGAAGATTCTCTACGGGTGAATAAAATTCTTGAAGAAGATACATCTTTTCAAGACCCAAACACTGAAAAATTAAAGCAAAAAGATCCAATAATTTCAAATCCTGTATTAGAGCAGCCATCAACATCTACTTCTGTACCTCCCTTTCCAGAAAGATTACAAATTGATAGAGGTGTAGAAAAACAAATTATGGTGCCTAATTATGATTTCCTAGATGAGCTGAGAAATGTTTGCATTAAGATTCCATTATTACAAGCCATCAAGGAAATTCCAATATTAGCCAAAACAATAAAGGAGTTGAGCATGAAGAAAACAAGAAAAAGAATAAGAGAAACAAAGAAAATTCAACTGGAAGGAAAAATAGTAGACATTATGATGGGTAAGATTGCTATTCCAAAGTATCTTGACCTAGGAAATCCAGTTGTTAAAATTCACATCAATGGAATTGAAATCCAAAACACACTCATTGATTTAGGAGCAACAATCAATATCATGAGTAGACAAATCATGGATAAACTGAAACTTACTAATCTTCTCTTTACACCCACATTATTACAATTAGCAGAGAGATCTGTGATCAAACCAGATGGGGTAATAGAAGACATTCCAGTGTCCCTAGATTCTTGGGAGTACCCTGTGGATTTCATGATCCTAACTCCTAAGAATAATCTAGGAGGACATCTTGTTATATTAGGAAGACCTTGGTTGGCTACAGCTGATGCTTTTATTAGTTGTAGATCTGGTGATATGTACATCTTTGATGGTAGTTCAACTAAGAAATTCACTTTGTATCCTCCAGCTAGGACAATTACAGATTTAGATGATACTCAATGGATAGAGGATGAAGAAGATTTACAACCCCTCTTCACAATTTCAGAAATTAGTGAAGATAATCAAATTCTGAATACTCTAGAAAACTTTGAATCCTCTTCAGAATACAAACATGAACCATTTCAAGAGGGATCCAACATTGAGTTTTTTTCATGAAGACAGATGTCTCTTCATTCTATGGATAAATTTGGCAGCTCTACAAGTGAGATATTTCCAGGCAAAACTTTGAATATAAACAAGAACCTAGAAAAATATCAACAAGAAGAGTTAGTCAAGATATTACAGAGACATTATTCTGCATATGCATGGGAATACACTGACATGAAAGGGATAAGCCCCAAGACTTGCACTCATCACATATATATAGAGGAAAATTTTAAACCAATCAGACAACCTCAAAGACGGATGAATCCAAATCTTAGGGAGATTGTTAAAGAAGAATTGTAAAAATTGTTAAATGTCAACTTCATCTATCCTATTTCAGATAGTCAGTGGGTTTCTCCTTTGGTAATTATGCCAAAGAAAAATGGTAAATGGATGGTATGTGTTGACTACCGGGAACTAAACAAAGCTACTCTTAAAGACCATTTTCCCTTACCTTTCATAGATCAAGTGTTAGATACATTAGTTGGCAAAAAGTACTTCTCATTCCTAGATGGGTTTAGTGGTTACAACCAAATCCAAGTAGCACTTGAAGATCAAGACAAAACCACATTTACCTGTCCTTGGGGTACCTATGCTTACCGAGTATTGCCATTTGGATTATGCAATGCACCTGTAACATTCCAAAGGGTAGTATTAGGAATTTTTTCAGATCTAATACATGATTGTGTAGAGGTATACATGGATGATTTCACAGTTTATGGAAACACATTTGAAGAAGATTTAGCAAACTTGGAAAAAGTTTTAAAGAGATGTCAGGAAGCAAATCTTTCACTTAGTCATGAGAAATGTTTTATGATGTTTACTGAAGGTATTGTTTTGGGGCATCACATTTCAGGGGATGGGATTAGAGTTGATGAGTCAAAAGTTGAAGTCATCTCTAAATTATCTATTCCAAGTTGTCAAAAAGATGTTAGGAGTTTTCTAGGATTTACAGGATATTATTGGAGGTTTATAGAAAACTTCACCAAGATAGCATCTCCACTCTTCAAATTGCTTACCAAAGACTGTGAATTCAAGTGGAATTCTGATTGCCAGTTAGCCTTTGAGACCCTGAAAACCAAAATTTCTGAAGCACCTATATTAAGGGGACCTAACTGGAAGTTACCTTTTCATATCTCAATAGATGCTTCTGATACAGCTCTAGGAGTAGTATTGGGACAAAAAGACCTGATTCCTTATGCCATCTATTATACCAGTAAAAATTTGACTCCTGCAGAGTTAAACTATACTGTAACTGAAAAAGAGTTTTTAGCTGTTGTTCATGCCATAAACAAATTCAGACACTATATAACAGGCTATGAAACTTTTGTTCACACTGATCATTCTGCAATTAGATGCTTAATGAACAAATCAATTACTAATGGCAGAGTCATAAGGTGGTTATTGCTTTTACAAGAATTCAACATTACCATTCTAGATAGGCCTGGAAAACAAAACACAGTAGCTGATTTCCTATCTAGACTCCAAAACATCAAAGATGACACTCCAGTTGAAGATCAATTTCTTGATGAATATCTTTTTGCAATTTCTACTCAAACTCCTTGGTTTGCTGACATTGCTAATTATTTAGTTTCAGGAAAATTTCCTTCAATAATGAATGCAAGAGATAAAAGAAAAATCATTTTTGACAGTGCAAAATATTCATGGGTTGCTAATGAGTTGTACAAGACAGGTCCAGATTTGATCATTAGGAGATGTGTTCGGGAAGATGAGATGCCTAAGATTCTCAAAGCATGTCATGATGAACCTTGTGGCGGACACTTTTCTGATAAGAGGATAGCCTATAATATCCTTCATTTAGGATATTATTGGCCATCCTTGTTTTAAGATACTAAAGAGTATGTCAAAAGGTGTGACAGTTGCCAAAGGGTAGGGAAACCTTCTCCTTCAGGTGAGATGCCATTACAACCTCAGGTACATATTGAACCTTTTGAAAAATGGGCTTTGGATTTTGTAGGACCTATTAGTCCTCCATCAAGACAAAAGAAATATATATTAGTTTGCATTGATTATGTTACTAAATGGGTAGAAGCTAAACCATTACTTGTTGCTAATGAATCATCTGTAGTTAATTTTCTTTTTGAGGATATTTTTACTCGTTTTGGTGTTCCAAGGGAAATTGTTACAGATCAAGGAGCTCAATTTACATCAAGGCTAGTGGAGCAAATGATGGAGAGATACAAAATCAGGCATAGAAAATCTACTCCTTATCATCCACAAGCAAATGGTCAAGTGGAATCTACTAATAAGGTCATTGAAGGAATCCTAACAAAGACTGTTCATTTACATAGAAGAGATTGGGTGGATAGGCTTCCTGAAGCCTTGTGGGCCTACCGAACTACATGGAGAAACACAACAGGTCATACTCCTTATGAACTTGTTTATGGAAAGCAAGTTTTGTTTCCCATAGAGTTCCAGATTCAAACTTTCAAAATGGCAGTTCAGCTAGGACTTGATTTAACGGAGGCACAAAAGCATAGATTGGAGCAGATTAATGAATTGGATGAGATCAGACAAGATGCAGTTCAGAAAACAAGTCTAGTCCAATAGTAAAGGACTAGATGGCATGACAAATACATCAAAGAGAAGAAGTTCAAAGAAGGTGACTGGGCTCTCTTGTTTGATTCAAAATTCAAGGATTTTCAAGGTAAATTTCAAACACATTGTCTTGGACCATATGAAATTGTTGAAATTTTTGACAATGGAGCAGTAAAAATCAGGACAATAGATGAAGAAGAGGTCACTTTTCTTGTGAATGGTCATAGATTGAAGCTGTATCACAAACCACTCTCAAGAGAATAATTTTTCAAGAAGTTCCAGGAAAACAGTGACGTGAAGTTAATGAAGAAGAATCTTTCTTCTTCATCAACTTGATTGAATTTTCTGAAGTCATTTTTGAAAAAAAAAAAAAAAAGTATAAACATGAAAACCAATCACTGATTGGCATGTTTATACAGAAAAGATAGGGTGAAAATCAGAGTCTTTCTGACACTCTAACTTTTCCATTTTGTTTCTGCAAGCAGCTGTTACAAAATCATAAGTTTAGATCCATTGCACTTATGATCCATCTCATTTCATTTCATTCCATTTACTTATCCATCCATACTCCATATTTCATTCATCTCATTTCATACTTCATCCACCTCATTTCCATATCAAAATTTAAAGTTTGATGTTTTTCTGCAAATGAATAACACATTTCATGGATTGCAGGCCATTTCTTATATTCTTCCACTCCATTTCATAAATTGTAATCCATCCCATTCCATCATTCACTTCATACATATTCCATTATACCATGTTTCATAATCTATCTTCACCCATTCCATAAAATATTCTATGTATATTCCAAACCACTCCATTCCATGATTAAAATTCTCTACAGGTACATTTTGCAGCTAAACAGACATTCTGCAACTAATCAGACTTTCCGCAGCCAGACAGTCATTCCGCAACTACATATCCTGAAGGCACTGATCAACAGACATTTGAAGTGCAACAAGATGATCCAGTATATCCATGAACAAGAAGAATCAAGAAGGATTATAAAGACTCACAAAGTAATGGTGTCCAGAGGAGAACAAAGTCTACAAAGACCACAAAAAGCAGATGAAAAGTAAAGGTAAAAAGTTCTGATTATAATGGAATTTCATGAAAAACTTTAGTATAGTCTAGTTATGAATCATTCGAAAAGTTGTTTTGATTATTTTTATTGATCATGCCAAATATACCCTCCGCAAAACTTTGGATAAAAATCCTTCATTTCAAATTCTATACCCGATCATCATTTAAGCGGTTAAAAGGCTGAAGTGTTTGATTTTCTTACGTCACCCAACCAAATCATTTAATGATGATTTTTGAATCCGTTGTAAAAAAAATCTCCACAGTCTTTTCACCCATTTATTTGTTTTCTTCACCTCACTTCATTAACTTGTTCCATAACCACTCCCTATTACTCCATCCCGTAGCCAACCCTTCATCATTTCATTCTGTAAAACAGAGGTATCTCTATCACCGTGAGCAGAGGTATATTAGCTTGAAAATTGAAGCCACTGTCACTGTGAAGCAAAAGTATATCAGTTTGAGGTATATTAGTTTGAAAGTTGAAGCCACTGTCACCGTGAAGCAGAGGTATATCAGTTTGAAATTTTAAGCCACTATCACCGTGAAGCAGAGGTATATCAGTTTGAAGATTGAAGCATTATCACCGTGAAGCAAAGGTATATCAGTTTGAAGATTGAAGCACTATCACCGTGAAGCAGAGGAATATCAGTTTGAAGGTTGAAGTCATTGTCTCCGTGAGCAGAAAGAGTACTAATCCAAAGATTGAAGAAGAAATTATGGGCCTCATCGTGAGAACTGAACCAGTGGGCACAAAATACCTGGAAGGATACCCTCAAAGCAGAGAAATGTTGCAATAGGCAGGATGGCTACAATTCCTTGAGAAATTTAATGGCTTCCACAAAGAAGTTACTAAAACATTTGCAAGGTCATTCAAAGGAGCCGAGGTTGAAGTTGGAGATGTTAAATTCACTGTCACAGAGGTTTTTATTGCAAAAGCAACAGGATTGCGTAGACATGGAGAAAGATGGTTTAAGAACAGAGAATTTCATAATGAATCATGGAAGTAAATCCTCAAATCACCATGTATGGATGTCACTGTGTTTAAAAAGGGAATTACAAGCTCTGCATTAAAGAATAAATGGAGAAACATATTGCTTATTCTACAAAAATTTATCACTTGTGAAGGTAGATATGGTACTTTCTATGTTTACCATATTAGGTTGATAATGCATTTTCTGGAAGAAGAGCTTAATTTGCCCTATTTCTTGCTTCAAAGTTTAAAAAAGATGGCTTCAAGTGTTCAAAGGAGATTCCAATTCCTAGAGACAACTCTATACCATCATGGCTTGGTTAAGATTCTAATCGAACACCATTTAGCCAAAACAAAAGATACTTGGGATAATTTCTTGGTGAGAAATCACTTTGAGGAACCAAAAGAGCCTTCACCTGAACATCAGCCTATAAAGAGAAGTAGAAAATGGAGAGCCTCTAAAATTGAAACTGATAAAGCAATTCAAGATAGTAGTGAAGAAATAATCTCTGAGAAGTTGACCCAGATTAAGAGACAGCTTAAGGAAGAGAGGGTAATCAGAAAGTTTGCCACAGAAAAAGGAGAGGGATCATCCCAGCCGAGAAGAAGCCATAGAATCAGGGGGAAACTAAGGAAAACACATATCAAACAAACCAGGGTGATAAACATAGAAGATGAGGAAACATCTATTGAAGAAGATGTTGAAGAAGATTTTGATGAAGAAACCCATGAAATTGACCCTGCACAGCAAGAAGTTTATGACTATGTTGAAACATTAGAAAGGAAAGCTTCAGAGAGTAGAGATAGAACCCCTAGTCCTCCACTGTCCGAAATAGATGTGTTAAGAAGAGATAGGTACGAACTGGAAGTACTTAATAGACATATCAGAACTGAGAATGATATTCTGAAGGAACAAGTCAAACTCAAAACCAGTATGAACTCAACCCTGTCTCTACAAATGGACAAAGTGGAAAAGGCCAATGAAAAGTTGAAAAAGAGGAATAAGAAGTTAATCAGGGCAATTACCAATTTAAGGTTCAAGTTAGTCATCAGGAAGCCCAGAAGACCTTTAACTTCCAGGCAAAGAAGAAGAAGAGGGTTGGATGTTCTTGCAGAAGTCTCTGAGTTTATGGAATAAGTTGCATGAGGACATGCAAGAAGTCAGCAGTGGGGGTATTTTGAGTCCCAAGATTGTTCTTTCTTTCATCTTACTTTACCCCATTTTCTTTTGTCCATTGTTATCCCAGGCCCAATTGATCAATGAAATTAGTTAAAATTACTTTTAGAATGAATAACATGGCTAACTTGCTAAGTTTTGTGATTTTGTCATTGTAATGCATTTTTAACTGAAACTAGCTACAGAATGCAGACATTCCGTAGCTAACCGCCAATTCTGCAGTTGTCTTCACGTTCAAGCATGTTCCAGGTGTCCTCTCAGGAAAAGCCACACATGGGTATATTCCACATCATGTCCTCATCGTTCGTTGCTCACCATGAATAATGAACCGAATTCTGGACGTGGTTTTGGTACGTGGGAACTCATTCAAGGAGGCAGACTCCTAATAGGACTAGGACAGTCCAGATGTCCTTTGTCCCTCTACGCTGCCATCTTTAGAGTTCTAGTACGATTTTGATATGAAAAGACAATGATCCCCGTATTGTTGCAAGTTCTGTTATGAAGATTTGTTATAAATGCACTCGGGAAACCGAGAGACTAGCTCTAGATTTTGATTAGATTTCGTGGATTGACTGCTATATTTCTGAAGACCGAGAATACTCTGTTTTAAGTTATTTTCCTTTAATGAAGAAGACAACATTGCTTTGAACGCGTTGAGTTGATCTTGAGTTAGATTCCGTCTGGTGGTAGAGGGCCCCTACCTCCTGAGCGGCTTTACTTTCGCAATTTAGATAGTATCTTAGTCGTTTTCACATTTTTGAAGTTTGAGTTCATAGTTAATTTCAATAGTCACTATAGTTATACTTGTTCTAAGAAACTCTTCCAAAAGATCATGATAATGAATGAGAAATGGCTGTAGTGTGATAGATTTTAATTGCAATTTCTTTTGTTCATTATCACAGTTGAACTTATTCTAGTAAACTCTTCCAAAAAATCATTATGATGACTAAGGCATGACTGTGATACTGAAGATTTCAGTTGCTTGTTTACACTAAGTAGCATAGCTGATCTTACTCTTAAAAAGCTCTTCCAAAATATCATAACAATGGGTAGAAAATAGCTGTGATGTCTTAGTTTTTAATTGTAATTGCTTTCAGTTTTCATGTTTTCATTCAAATGCATTGAATTGTACAGCCAAGATTGTTTTAACAAGCTCTTCCAAAATACCATTCATGATGAACGAAATAGGTTGTGGAATCCCATAGATTAATTGCATGATAACTTAGTTAGAGTACTCCGGAGTCAAATTGCATTCAATTCATGCTCTATTATTTCGTTTTAAGTTTGATAATGGCTTGTTAGTTTAGCACTGTTTATTGTAGACTGATAGTACTCTAGTTCAGTTCTAGCTTAGCCCACTGTATTTACATTCCACATTTAGTTGTCATCCATTGCATATTAATTTACATTAGTTGTTAAACTTAAATACCATGGCCTTCATTATTTACAAAACTTCTTTTGTTCCAAACCTATATTAACTCATAATCATTCGGACAGAAGACAGTATCATTCCAAGGCTTGGAGTACTTTTGCAACCTCCTTACCATTTCACAAACAAGCCTTTCCTCAAGACTATTCTAAAAGGAAATCTATAACTTTTGAGTAAGGTTTAGTGATGTTAAACTAAGTTGCAAAATAGAATTAGGAGCTAGTTTTAGAGTAGAGATCTTATGATGTTACCAATGTTCTCTTCCAAATATGCTTCAACAAACCTTTAATCATGGATAAGATGTTGTATTATGATAAGCTGATTGTTTAATTGTTTAGTTAGGATAATTTTTATACTTAGCTGCCCATTTCTCAAGCTCTTCCAAAATACCTTTAATGAACGAATTGGACAAGTTAAGTTCATGTTGTGATTTATTTTCTTGAAGTCATTATCAAGATTTGTATTCTGCTTAGACATAGTTTAGGTTTGGTTCTGTGTCAGTATTTTCATTTTCATTTATCATTTGTCATCAACAAATTAGGCTCCACTCTTTTTTTAACCAGCAACTTCTTTCCACTAGCATCTAGTTCTTTTCCTTGTAAACATAAAACCATCAAAAGACCCAAAAACATCATAAAACACTAGACACAATGCAATAAGAAACAAACACCTAGGCACTTACAGTGCACCTCACTTCAGCAGTTTACCAACCCTGGTTGACAATTAAATGAACTCAATTTAGGAGACTAGGTTGAGCCCAAACACATGGTGTCTAGATTTTTCAAGAAATCTTGAATTTCATCTTCTTGTGAAGACCCAGTATAATGATGAATAAGAGAAATAGACTGAGTCTCCTCATCACTGCTTTGGTCCAACAATAAAGTGTCTCGGAGATCCTGAATGGATTTGGCAGGGGGTATAAGGTAACTTTCTTCCTAGAATCTCCATGTGAAATATACATATCTCCGGAACAACATCCAATATATGCATCAGCTGTAGCAAGCCATGGTTGACCCAAGATCAAGGGATGTCCTCCTGCCGGGTTCTTTGGCTGAAGCACAATGAAATCAGCAAGATATTCCCAAGAATCCAATGAGATGATCACATCATCCAATACTCATTCAGGCTTAATTTTTGATCTATCTGCTAATTCAAGCATAGTGGGAGTAGGGCGAAGGTGAGATAATCAAATTTGATCCATGGTTTGCTTAGTCATTACATTAATGGTTGCCCCCAGGTCTATAAGAACATTAGAGACAAGGATATTACCAATCTGAATTATGACCTCAGGGTTTCCGGGATCAGTATATTTTTCCATAGACACACATCCCTTCATTAACTATGCTGCCCTACCAACAAATTGAATAGTTTGGGGTTCCAATCTCTTCCTCCTGAGTTTCTTGAGATAGAGTTCCCTAATAATCTTGGTACAAATGGGGACCTCTTTAATGTCTTGGAGCAAAGGTATCTTAATGAAAAGATTTCGTAGTTCTTATGCCAAATGAGTCTCAGAAACAGGCTCTCTTCTTTCCGTTACTAGCCTCTCTGGGAACGGAGGCTGGTTGGAAGAAGATGGCAAGGACTCAGAGGGTAAGGGCTGCTTAGTGACAATTTTCAGAGAATGGTTAAGAGTTTCCTCTTCCCCCTTCTCTTCAACAATCACCACATGTTGTTTCTGATTTTCTAGTATTACCGTCCTTCCTGATCGTAATTGAATATCATGAACTCCAACTGGAATAGAATGGTATTCAAATGGAAAAGGAGGGTTTGTTACATAGATCATTTATACTGCCTTGTTATTATTATTAGGATTGGGTGTGGGTTGAGCAGGCAATTGAGGAGGTCGGAAGGGTGGAGGTAAAGGTAATGGGGTAGTCTGACTTGGAAGTTGAGGCATTGGATAAGATACATGTGTAGGTGGGTATGGTTGCATAGGTGGCTGGTAGGAATATGGAGAATGAGTTGGGAATTTCCAACCTTGTTTCCATGGTTGGGGAGGTTGCCCATGCTGATATTGATTTCCATACTGCCACTGCTGATGAGAGTTAGGATATGAATATGCATGTGGATTATAACCAAAATAGTGTGGAGGAAATTTAGGAGCCATACCTGCACCTACCTGAGGCCAATGTCTTCTTGCTCCCATAGCATACAATTGTTCACCTTCAGGCTGCCCCCCTGTAAATACTGCATTAAGTCCATGTATAGAGGGACATTTTTCTGTGGTATGGTCTTCTGCACAAATAGCACACTTATTAGTTTCTTTCAAGTTAATTGAGAATTCTTTAGGGGGATGCTTGTCTCTACATTTAGGACAAAAAATACATAATGACTCTTGTTCCCTCATAAATTTTTGTTGAAATTTTAAAGAGTCTAACTGTTTAGTGACAGTGTTCATTATATCAATTTTCATGTTTTCCATTTTATTTTCCAGTCCAACAATCATAGCATCAGTAGATTTAGTTTTTATATTTTTATTTCAAGTTCCTCTACCAGATCTATACTGGTTCCTTGGAAATTTCCGGCGTAATTCAAAAATTTGATCAAAATTTTGCTGAGAAATATCACCTTGTCCTAACAAATTCAAATTATTTCTAGCATTATAATTAAGTCCTCTTAAGAACAAGGTTCTAATAGTGTTGGGATCAAGCCTAAGTTTTGACCTTCGTAAAATATACAGAAATATTTCCAAATAATCTTCAAGCATTTCATCATCATCTTGTATGATTGTAAAAATTTCATCCTGCATGTCCCGAGTTTTACAATATTCTTGATATTTAGACAAAAATACCCTCCTCATCTGGTCCCAGGAAGTTACGGTGTTTCCTCCTAACCCCATAAACCAGCGTAAAGCTAAGTCCTTAAGGGTAATAGAAAATAATCTTAACTTCTGAGCCTCAGTTGCATAATCATAACTTCTACAGAAAATATCGAACTCAAATAGAAAAGAGTCAGGGTCTTCATGAACTTTACCATGGAAATAAGGGAGAGATGACGGTGGAATATTCTTCATCTGTGACACAGTGTCAAGATCCATAATTGGAAACAAACACAAAATTAGATTGTCCTTCACTTACCTGTTTTTCACCAGTCCCTTCCAAATGGTCTCCTTGGTCTTCCACTGTTTCCTTTTTGCTTGTACTTCTTTCCACAAGTTGATCCACACCTGAGCTATTAGTACCAGAATCTAGGTGGATTGTTCCTGCGTGATGGGTTTGGATTGAATTTGGCTTCCTGCTTGTAGAAGGAGACCCAATGTTAGAAAAATTATTTTGGCCCTTAGTGGGCTTCGAACCCTTACCTTTCCTAGGCATTCATCTCAAAAAAAAGAAAAAAAAATATCAAAACAATTTCTAATAAAGAATGTTGTCAGAAATCAATCAACACTAGTAAAAAATCCTTCAAAAATACTTGCAAAAATAAAGGAAACTTACCTCTATTATACAATCAGAACATTCTTACCAAATCAAATCACCTCCCCGGCAACAGCGCCAAAATGTGGGGTGCAGGAATTACACTTAAGTAAAAATCCTCAACACTTAATTGTCAACCTGGGGGATTTGTAAACTTAGAGATGAAGCACAAGCAATGTCAGAGATGGTATGAATATTTCCAATCTCGACTCCTACTTTTGAAGAGAAGAATTGCAGAATCAATCTTTAGAGAAGAAAGATTAAAACTCAAATCATCAAAACAATCTGAAGCTAGAACAAGAAGAAATGTACTTTCAAAAGAGATTTAGAGATAAAGAGGAGCAATCACTCTAGCCAAAAAGTGATTAGCTACTGAGAATGTATTTCCTTCAGCAAAGACACTTTAGCAGTTTCCAAAAAATGGGCCCCTTCAGTCCTGCATATATAAAGATATCCTTCTTGCGAAAAATCAATCTTGCACTAGTGTAGTCTTCCTGCACTAATTCAGGAATCAACGATTTATGTAGAAAGTGTAAATAAAATGTCTTTACTAAAAAGGCTTTTCTTCGTGCAAGGGCTTTGAACTTTCTCAAGTCCGCAGCACTCAGATCCAATACCAAGAAGCTAGTTCTTGTACTCGATCCAGGATTCTTGAACCTTAACGTCTGATCCTTGAAATCAATAATTCATTACTGCAGTGTGATAAAACAATAAAGATGAATATCTGTAGAGAATAAGAAAACAGTCTTTTTAATTAATATATGACTGAAAGCAAGAAATTTGTTAGAAGTAAGCTAGAAAGTCTTGTTGCATTATATTATCTAACGTTGGTTCGAGAAAGTTCTCCTTCTTGCACTAGGGAGAAACCAAAACAATGTGCATGAAATAAATAACACACCAACGTGCACTGGTGCAGGAACAAACTAGGAAAAGGAAATAAACCAGATCGTGCAGAAAATAAATAGCACACCAACGTGCACTGGTGCAGGTAACTCCTCCTGCTCGAACCAAGCAAGGGAAAGAAATCAACCATGCAAAAAGAAACTTAACTACTTCATGCAGCAGATCTGCTTTCCACTCAAATAGAAATTCAAAGACTTCAAATTAAATCACACTCAACGGTTTAATCATAAATTGCAAGAACGACAAGGAGGGAGAACATGCTGGTTTGGTTGGGCCCTTGACCAACCAGTGCATTTCCCTTTCAAACGAAAACGCTACTCAGAATTAATTCATCAAATATTTAAGCCAAAGATAAAATGTGTAGAACATGAGGCGGAGCTCTTCGTATTAGACTCTCAAAGCAATTACATACATGATTACATATCTAGCCCAGATTTGGGCGATAACACAAAATAGTCTCGTTACTGCCTCTTGGTTCGATTCCATTCTAAAAAAATTGAACTCTTTGTCCTATTTACATTTCTGCTTATATAGATCCTTTTGGCTGCAGGCCAAAAGGATCGTTTACCATTACATAGTCAATTACAGAAATCGTTGCAACAAATTACATAACCGATTGCAAAATAAACTTTCGACCTTCAAAATTAAATAGCTTTTACAAAATAGGTTGTGGCTATCTCCAGCTGTCTGTTTCTCTTAAGTCTGATCTCAGCTACTCTCGATTTGCCTACTATCATAGCTAGGACTCAGCTACCTTCATATATATCCTCATTGGTCGTATCCAAAACAGGCAGTTAACCCAAGTGATCCGGATTTGTTGCCAAGATTCACGGCATTGGTGCTGGTGCGGGATCTGATCTGTTCTGCACTAAAAACTAGCAATCAAGATAAGTGATAATCTATTAAATAGCATAGGAGGTAATGATAAGTTACGAAAGTAATTCTAAGCAAGAAATCATGTAATAGATAGTTAATAAATGCTAAGATAAGTTAAAAAATGCAAAATATGAAGTTTATGCAAAATGTGTCATCATTCTAGCACTAGTGCAGGATGAGGGCGCATAAGATAGGTAAAACAGGGTACTGATTATGATTTGGAAAGGGAAGAATGGTAAAAAAGAGTGCAATTTAGGGAACTAACAGAATCCCTATCCTCTTGGTTTGACCAGTTGTTTTATTGCGCAGGAAATATTTTCCCTCGCTAAAAACAACATCATAACCCTTGTCTTCCAACATCGCCACGAAGATCAGATTCTTCTTCAATCCTGGAACATGCATGACATCCTTCAAGATGAAAGGTTTACCAGACTGCCTCTCAAAAGGAAATGGTCCCAATACCAGTCGCACTGTATCTACCATCATTGCCCATCTCGATGTGCACTCCAAGATCCTTTTCCTCCAAATCACTAAACAAATCTTTGTCTCCATTCATATGGAAAGACACACCACTGTCAAGAAACCACTCTGATCCCATCATACTTGAAACCAATCATGTGATCAAAGAAAAATCTATCTCAAACTACGAGGCTAAGGCCTCTCCAGCTGCAAATCCAGCAGCCTGCTTATTCTTCTTCTTCCGTGGACAATTAGTGGCGAAATGCCCGTGCTGGTGATAGTGAAAACGCTTCACCTTGGACAAGTCCTGCTTCTTACCTTTCGCACCGGATTGAGAAGGATTTTTCTTCCCCTTCCCTTTCCTTTCTTTGGCAGCCAAAGCAAATTTTCTTCATCTTCATTCTTCGATGAAGATCCATCCCTGGTACCCCTCCTTATCTCCTCCTACACAAGATCCGACCAAAGTCGCTCCCATCCTGGCAGTGTCTCCTGTCCATTGACAGAGCCTTCGAAGCTATGCCAACTCTTCAGAAGCCCAAGGAGAGCCAAGCTCACCAAGTCTTCTTCATCAATAGTAACCCCCACACTTCCCAGCTCATCCTTGCAGTGGACAAACTTCGTGAGGTATTTTGGTATACTGTCGCCTTTCTCCATTTTTATTTTTCTCAGCTTGTCTTTAAGCGCCAACTTCCTCTAGTCACTTATGATTTGGAACAAGTCTGTTAAATCCTTCCACATTAAGAATGGAGTGGCTTTAACGTGAAGGCTGGACATAATGTGGCCCTTCACACCTTCCAACAAAATCCTTCGACACTTTGCTACCTTCTTTTTCCATGCATCAAGTGCAGCTGCATCGCTAGAAGCAGGCTTCGGAATATCAACATCTATGAACTCCTTTAACCCATTATCATCCAGCACCGCCTCCATCCTGTCCTTCCATACTATGTAATTTGAGCTCCCATCAAGGGCATACTCCAATCGTAAGTCGTTGAAAGACATTTCAATGAATGCTCAACTTCAACACCAAGAAAACACTGCAGCAAATTCGAATTCCACCAGCACAAAACTCAACCACTTCAATAATTGCAATCTCCTCCAATGATCAACTGCTCTGATACCATGTAGAAATTATATAACTTATGTGTTATATGTACAAGATTCTCCTGATCTCACACTATTTTAACTTCATGCAAAATACAGAATCTATTCCACCATTGATCATCTGCGGAAATTAAATCAAGATTGCAATGCACACATGAAACAATATAAATTCACACATATTAACAAAATTGTTTAATGGGAAAGATTAAATCTGAAAACCCCAACTATCTGTATATAATATATGTCATAGAGATCATGTAACAATCCTCATACAAAGCTGATCATATCAAGCTCTCAGTACAATACAATCGCTACACACTAATCAGGCCCGATCTTGCAAATCCATGCACCAATCTTTGCCACCTGCTAGCCTGCCTCTACTGTGCAATTCCTGCTGAATAATGGCTCTAAATGAGTTCGAATTGCTCTAGTCTTTCTCACACAATCCTCATTGGCATCTCCACTGAGTGTTGGATGCGATCAATGCATCACTATAGTCACACTTGCTCTTTCACCTATCTCTCCACTGGTCTCCACTGAAACTGCCATGCACTGTAGTTAACTGATGTATTCTTCATTTGATTAATGAGTTATTATTTAGTGAATTAATTACTAATTAATTCACTCCACTCTCACTAGTGTATCATTCAGTTAGACTAGATACAACTAGCTCAACTGAGTCTAACTGAGTTAAACTAAATACAACTCCACCAACTACTTCTCCAAATCCACCAAACTCTGTCACATGAGTTCTATCTGAAGTCCTCCATGCAATAGCTCCAATAAACCCTCAGGAATAGCGTAATTCCTTCTGTCAGCTGATGTGCCACATATGTGCACTTAACTTAAGTGCTCCAAGAGAATAAAATAATGTTTAGGGTCCAAATATTATTAAGAGCTAATAATATTCGACATATCTATTTTTAGATTAGTAGTCTAAAAATAGACTCCGCCCAATATGTCTAAAAATAGAAGTCCATCTACTTTTCCAACTTGACCAACCATCCACAAATAGCATCCTGCAACTCATAGAATATGATCGACATGTCTAAAAATAGACTTTGCGCCAAAAATAGCCTACGGGCCCACTTAGTGAAGGAGACTTTTTTCACTAAACTCATCATCTTGTTGAATCTCAATAGTCTAAATGTGTTAAACATTTGATATTTTCATCTTTGGTTCAAGAGATTTTACTTTTGAATCTTTATGCTTTATTTATAGTATTACAATTTGTTCATCATTTTGATTTGTTCCCAAAGATGCTAATTTTCTCAATGATCTTGTATTTGAATTAATATATATGTATTTATTATATATCTCTACTTAAGTTGTCCTAATAGCTTATTGACCAATTTTTGGTGTTTTCCCACATAAACTATAGGTTGAATTAAGTCTTTAGACACCATGTCACTAGTTTGTCTATGCTACCTACTTTATTAATATCATGCATTTTCTTCAAATAAAATCTAATCCTAGTGGCATTATACTCATCAGTTTTAATTTTAGACTCACTCATAGTTGTCTTTAGTTGTATGATAACCATATCAAACACTTTGTTCTTGTGATCAAGTATAATTAGTAGTCTACGATTTGTTGGTTAATTATTAAAATCTTGAGGATACGAACCTTTTTAAAATTCTCTTGAATGCTTTTTAATAAATGTCATCTTAGACAATATGTCCAAACCAACTCCCACTAGGATTTATTCAATCTTCATTTTATCTATTCCATCTTCATTTACAAATTCTTTCACAATAGCTTCTAATGTGGAGGTCATGAAACATGAGTGTCAACCATCATAAGGACTTCAAAGACTTGTTTTTTGAGATTTTTGTCCAAGATTAATTTATATTCATTCACCTCATTTTCATGATGAATAATTATTATATCAAAATAAATTATGGTTTTTGAAGCACTATAAACTTCTTCGTTTTCGATTTGAGCTATAAAATCTTCCAATTTGGATTTCTTTTGGCCAGACTTGCTTGATTTATTTTTGATAGGCTTTCTTGATTCTCCTTCTTTTATTCCTTTGTTACTAGGTCATGCTTTTGAGGTGTGTTAATTAATAAATATATATCTTCCCCTGATGTAATTTCATTTCCAATAACAACTAATGAAGGAATTGAATTTGAAACTATTTCTACTTCACTTGAGGGATGATTATAATCTATTGTTAGCACTTCATGAACTCCATATTTTTTCTTTGATGGAATCTATATTGGTTCATCTTTCACCTCTCTTTTTTTATCAAACTACACATGTTTTTCCTGCAAAATTCTTTGAACTTCCTTCCAACTTTTTTTATTATTTAATCTTTCCATGCCTAAATTTGTATGATGATTGTGGCCCTTAGACTAGAAATTATGTTGATCATCATACTTCCATTTGTTCCTACAGATTTCATAGATTCTAACATTTTCTCAAAAAATGGATAATGTTGATTTATTTTTACTATAAATGGGAACAACTTAACATGAAAAGTAAAATAAGTCTTCCAGTTTGTTGAGGGGAAATTTATTTGATCAAAGTTTATTAATTGATAAATATTCTATAAAGCAAAAGTACTAGGAGCTAGAAACACTTGCAAAAAGAAATGGTTTGACCTCTACTCCATGAATTCTAATGATAGTATGATCTTCACAGATATATCAATCTCCTACTCTAGATTAAGGACTCAACTAAATAATTTTTTTAATTCTATAAATACTATAGATGGGCCATCACCATGGAATATTATGTGGGTTGCAAACATCAACTTATCATAAAAAAATTTGAAGCTTTCATTCTAAGCATGATTTATGATAACAAATGTGCATTCTATTACCATAATTGGATTTGATTGTTGATAAATATTATTTAGATCTAGATGATCAAAATTAGATGATTGGAAATATAGCAGAATGTATTTTAGTTAATACTTATATTTGAAACATACGGGTGAGGAATTCTAAAAAAATTTGTTATGAATGTAATCATAAAGATATTTGGCCTATATCCCTTGGGAAGTGGTTTTAATAGTGAAAATACTTTCTAATTCATTCCTAGGAATGTCTCATCCATAGCATTATCATTTTCATACCCTTATATGATGCACATCATTGAAAGGAATTCTCCTGAATTTTAGGAAAAATATAATCTGGGAAAGGAAGGACAATCTTGAGAAGGGTAGCTTCTTTCGAAGGCTTCTTCAAATAAAATATAATCCTAGTGGCATTATACTCATGAGTTTTAATTTTATACTCACTCATAGTTGTCTTTCGTTGTATGATAACCATATCAAACACTTCCTTCCTGTGATCAATTATAATTAGTATTCTATGATTTGTTGGTTAATTATTAAAACCTTGAGGATATGAACCTTTTTAAAATTCGCTTGGCTTCTTTTTAATAAATTTTATCTCAGACAATATGTCCAAGTCAACTCCCACTAGGATTTCTTCAACCTTCATTTTATATGTTCCTTCTTCGTGCATTTGAGGTGTGTTAATTAATAACTCTATATCTTCCCCTAATGCAATTTCATTTCCAATAACAACTAATGAAGCAATTGAATTTGAAACTATTTCTACTTCACTTGAGGTTTGATTACAATCTATTGTTAGCATATCACGAACTCCATTTTTTTCTTTGTTGGAATCTATATTGGTTCCTCTTTCACCTCTTATCTTTTTATCAAAATACACATGTTTTTCCTACAAATTTCTTTGAACTTCCTTCTAACTTTCTTTATTAGCTACCCTTTCCATGCCTAAATTTGTATGATGATTGTGACCATTAGACTATAAATTATGATGATCATCATACTTCCATTTTTTCCCTACAAATTTCATAGATTCTAACATTTTCTCAAAAATGGATAATGTTGATTTATTTTTTACTATAAATGAGAAAAACTCAACATGCAAAGTAAAACAATTCTTCCAGTTTGTTGAGGTGAAATGTATTTGATCAAAGTTTAGTTTTTTCTAAATATTATATAAATAAAAAATACTAGGAGCTAGAAACACTTGCAAAAAGAAGTGGTTTGACATCTACTCCATGAATTCTAATGATAGTATGATCTTCATAGATATATCAATCTCCTACTCTATATTAAGGACTCAACTAAATAATTTTTTTAATTCTATAAATACTATAGATGGGCCATCAGCATGGAATATTATGTGGGATGGAAACATCAACTTATTATCAAAAAAATTTAAGCTTTCATTCTAGGCATGATTTATGATAACAAATGTTCATTCTATTACTATATTTGGATTTGATTGTTGATCAAGTTTATTTAGATCTATATGATCAAAATTAGGTGACTTGAAATATAGCAGAATGTATATTAGTTAACACTTATATTTGAAACATATGGGTGAGGAAAACTAAACAAATTTTCTATGAATGGAATCATAAATATATTTAGCCTATATATCTGTTACACTAAAAATTGTCACCATGAAATTTAGCTGTCTATATGGGTTCATCATTACCTATTTCATGCTCCCTTGGAGATCCAAAATAATAAAGTTCCTAAACCATGTCTTTGAATTTGGAAAAGGCTCATTAAAAAGGCTAAAAAGCCTAACTCCGCACTTTTCCTATTCATTGCCTGTGGTACTGCGATTTCTTGCTCTATAACCTGCGGCACATCCCGCACGTTTTTCTTACTAAAACTGCGAACCCCCTTAAAAGGTAAAATAAAAGAAAAATTAAGTTCTAGAAGCCCAGTTGGTCGAATATTCTCCCAGCTGGAAGCTTCTAGAAGCGTAATCTGGTCGAGCTTCACCCCTTCATTCATGAACCTTTATCCCTTCATTAATGGAGAATATCCCTTGGTATTCGGAGCTAAAATCCCTTTTTGAGAGGACTTTATCCCCCTTTCTTTGGAACTTGAACCTCCTCCCTTCTGCTATAAATTGAGATCATGTTTCAGTCTCAAGGGTACTTAGAAATTGGTTGTTTTGAGGTGAATTGCTGAAGAAATCATACTCTCTATACTTGGCATCATTGGTATGAGAACGATCACATACTCATATCAATAGTTTTATGCTAGTTCGGAGAGGAGAAGGCTTGTCAAACTAAAGTAAAATGGTTGTTCAGGACCCCGGAAGAACCTATATGACATCAAGGTGACAAGGTTGTAAGGTTACTTCTTATTATACAAGTTAATACAAATGAATTCTATTCTCTCATTAAACGATTCATGTATCTATTGAGTAATTTAATTCTTGGATTCCTTGATCACTAAGATAGATTAGTGTTTTCTCAATTATTATATCTTGCAGGTGCTTTTAATCCTTTTATCTATCTTTGATTGTAGGTTTCACATGTTGAAGTGACCTCTTTTGGAGCGACTGGATAGAATATTTCAGCAAGCGTTGGATTTCAGGTAGGGCATGTCCTCATACTTTGTTATTTAATAATTTTGAATCACAAATGATATAGATAAAATGGTTTACATTTGGATGTTTGTTTCTAGATATCCTTAAGATACTAGGGAGATTGCTCTTGTCCGCAAGAGGGATTAATCCATGTAAAAAAATGGTGACTCCACTGAGGAATAGAACTTAGTATTCCTTTTGTATTTTTCAGTTTGACTTTTAAAGAGTTTTCTGATTTTGATTAGTCTAAAACTGGGTTGGGTATATAACTTATCAGAATCCCTAAAAAGAAAATTTCTATTTCTATTTTTTCTATATTTTTCCTGGCCTCCGCGGTTTTTATTTAAAAACAATGCGGTAGCCTCTGCAATTTTTAGTTCAGAACAGTGTGGTACCGCACTATTCTCCATTAGAACCTGCGGACTTGTGGAAAATTTTTGAAAATTAAGAATTCTCTTTTTAGGAGCCAGATTACAAAATTCTATGTGTTTTCCCCAACTTATCTTAACTGTCAAAGTCTTATGTGTGAGTTTCTTTCAGCAACTTTCGTGTCAGTCTCTGTTAAGTTAATTGGGTGTTTTGAGACTCTTTTTTGAGAAAATCTTAATTTTATTTCCTTTGGTCATTACTTTGAGGTTTGTCTCAATCTCTTAACAATTTTTCATCTTTTTGCTTTTCTTTTTGCAAAAAAATTTCCCCCTCATTCGTCGGGGGGCTAAATTGTGTCTAAGTGTTAATTGCCTTTGAGTGTTTTTATTTTTAACCTTTGGAATTCTCACCCAATTTTCTTTACTTACACTTGATTGGTTCTTTAGATTATATTAGAATCATCTTGTGTCTGAGAATTTTCTTGCATAGATCACATTTTCATAATTAGAATTCTCATTTTCAGAATATGAATGAAAAATGTGCATAGATTACATTTGCATACTTTTTAAGTGAATTGTGCATAGATTACAACTGCATAGTTTACATTATGGAAAAATCAATCGTAGACTTAGATCAGTTTCTTTGATTTGAATTTACATGTTTATGTTTGTTTTAAAAACATAAAAATAAAATTGGAATTTAATAGCATTAGTTTTTCTTGATGAAATTAGTGCATTAGAGAATTTGTTATATTTTCTCTTATTTATCAATTCTTGCATTGTTGGAAGTGAATGGAAACTCTTCCTTACTTTAATTAGGATTCATCGAATTGAAAATATTACATTATCATATTCAATTGCATTCAGTTTTGGGTCAGGTCATAACACCATTGGTATCATATGCATTTACCCTTTGAGTAATAACGGCCAAATAACACAGCGCTTAATTAAAATTCATCTAGAAATTCTGACATTTTCTAGGGCTCTTTTCACCAATTTAGCTTAGGCTAGTACTTTGGAATAGGTTGTAGTTAACTTTCCAAAGCAACTAAACAAACAATAGTATCTCGCAGTAAGGAAAAATTCCAATTGTTGCAATTGTAGTCTGGGAAGCTCTTCTTAAAAGAGTCAAGCACGAGATCATGTCGGACCCAGTGAGGTAATCATACCTATCTCATTGGCAAAGATAGAAGGTGTGCACGTACTAAAAATGGTAAACCTCGGATAGATCATTGTCGAGGAGCCTGGGGTCACTTGTTGGTAAACCTTGGATTATGTCAAGGAGCCTTCAAGGGGATTGAGCTTGTTACTCTACCCTTACATGTATATCAGATCATAGACTGTTCCCCCAGGTGCAATTTTCTGAGTTGGTGACCTTAGTGGCCATAATATTTAGGATTTTTCCCAAGGTGACGGTGGAGGGAAGGTCCCACTGTACTTGGAACAGACGTTGACTAGACTCACTTGGACTTTACGGAGGGTACTCTTCACTTCGAGATGGCATAGTGGAGGTACTTGCACCGAACTATTTATTAAGCAGGTTGTCAGGGTAACTATTCCAACCGCCAGTTTTCCACATTAATTTCTGCGACGTTGGATTTCATCACCAACTAGTGTTTTTATTGTGGAAACATATTGTTTGTGTGTGGTTTGACTCCTAGATTTGATAGCAAGTGTTAATTTATTTATTTTTACTTTTTAGAGACCTTAGGTGTGAATTGTGCATTTTAATTGTTAGGTGTGGATTGTGAATTTTAATTGTTAATATTTTTAAATTGTTAATAAAATTCACTGAAGTTGAATATAATGGAAACTGTTCTGGAATTTACCAACCAAGGAACCCCTCTTAACGAGAATCCTAGTACTTTTCCTTGCTTTGGAAATTTTGGTCCTCCTTATATGGCTACATTGTCATTACCTGGATTTACCATAGGTTTACCGGTATGGTTATTTTCAACTTCGATGGCCTCCAATACTCAAATTGTTCCACCTCAACTGAATGCTTCACCTCAACAGATTTCACCATCTCAACATCACCAACCTCTTGTTGACCCTTTACCTTCTTCGCCTAACATGTTTTCCTCACCTTCTTCTTCTTCGCTTGGTAAAATCCTTGATGCTAGTAATCAGGTGACTAAGAAGAAGAAGAAAGGGAAGAAGAAGAAGAAGAAAGATAAGAAAGAAGTCAACCAACCAACCATGGCTGGAAGTGTTGGTAGTGTTGAGGAAACCTCCAACATGCATCGCAAACCCAGATGCCCTTGCAAGCTTTATAAGGGTTACCACTTCCTTATTAATTGTCTGTTAGAAAATTATATATTATGGAGCAATGCAACACATAAAATATGCGAAAATACAAGCATACAAAACACATAAAACCAGAGAGAAACAGATATACGTGTTTCACCCAGTTTGGGCTACGTCCACCTCGAATAGCCAGTCCTTCCTTTCTATTATCCAGCAAAAATGAAGAGACAAAACCTACAGCAGATCCGTTGTAATATCCTCTGTTCTCTCTCACAGTCTCCCTATCTATTTCCCGCTCAGAGAATACACATTGTAATACACAGCCGCAATACAATACCCTCATACAAAGAGAGGGGTTGCCTTCTAGGGCAAAAAACCCTAAACTAAACATAATTTCTGCCGTCAGATCATTCGCCTAATGAACGGCCCAAATTGACTAGAAATTACTATACTTTTACAAGGAAATTTTACATTTGTTTTTAGCTTCGGGGGTGCTGCCCCCGAAATCCCCCGCTAGGGGGGGGCTCCATAAAGTCGCTGCCACCCCCCCTGGACCCCCCACAATAGAGATTAATTACAGGCGATGTTGCCTCCCCATTTAAGGTACAGGCCGGGTCCAATGCTGTGATACAAAGTAAACAATATAATCAGGCTCCACACCCAACAATCTCCCACTTGGAGACTAATTGTAGCAACTCCATCGCTGCTTCATTTGCTGGACAATGACTCCTCTTTGGACCTAGCTGTTTCTCATCTTCATTTTCATCCTTGAAGACCAATTGAAACTGAGCACGTTCTCATTTTATCCCTGGTTACAACCTTTGTTAGCATATCTGCAGGATTCTGGCTAGTGTGTATCTTTTCCTGCTTCAACTCTCCATCTTCCAATACTGACCGTATGAAATGGTACTTGAGATGTATGTGTTTAGTCCTAGAATGAAATGCTGAGTTCTTTGCAAGATGAATGGCACTTTGGCTATCACTATATAACATTCCCATATCATGCTTCTCACCCAATTCACCCATAAACCTTTGTAACCAAATCATTTCTTTACTAGCCTCTGTAGCAGCAACATACTCTGCTTTTGTTGGTGAAAGTGCAACAATACTTTGGATTTTTTAAACCCAACTGACAGTTGTTCCACCTACAGTAAATACATATCCTGTAGTGCTCCTCTTGTTATCTCTGTCACCTACCATATCTGCATCAACATATCCCTGTAGAGTAATGTTTGAACCACCAAAGCATAATGCTTGATTTGTGGTACCTCTCAAATATCTTAGAATCCATTTTACTGCCATCCAATGTTCTTTTCTTGGATTATTCATGTACCTGCTTACAAATCCCACTGCATGTGCAATATCAAGTCTTGTGCAGACCATTGCATACATTAAGCTTCCAACTGCTGATGCATATGGAACTTTAGACATATATTCCATTTCTTCATGGGTCTTGGGGCACATCTCCTTACTAAGTTTGAAATGGCTAGCAAAAGGTGTACTAACTGGTTTTTCATTGTGCATATTAAATCTTTTCAACACCTTTTGTATGTACTCATTTTGAGACAGTGTTAATTTTTTATTTTTCCTATTTCTGGTTATTCTCATACCAAGGATCTGTTTTGCAGCTCCCAAATCCTTCATTGCAAATGAATTTGCCAATTTTCTTTTGAGCACATTTATTTCCTGCATGTTAGACCCTGCAACAAGCATGTCATCTACATACAATAACAATATAATATAGCTTCCATCATTTTTCGTTTTTAGATAAACACAATTATCAAAGTGACAACTAGTATAACCTTGTTCAAACATAAACTTGTCAAAATTTAGATACCACTTCCTTGGAGCCTGTTTTAAGCCATACAAGCTCTTCTTTAACCTACACACCAATTTTTCTTTCCCTTTTACCTCATATCCTTCTGGTTGTTGCATGTATATCTCTTCCTTCAAATCTCCATGGAGAAATGTTGTCTTTACATCTAACTGTTCCAGATGTAAATCTTCCGCTGCTACAAGACTTAAGATAGTTTTGATTGAATTCATCTTAACAATAGGAGAAAATATTTCATCAAAATCAATACCTTTCTTCTGTGCAAACCCCTTCACCACAAGTCTAGCTTTGTACCTCTGTTTTCCTCCATCTTCTTCCTTCAGCCTGTAAACCCATTTATTCTGCATTGCAGATTTACCTGCAGGAAACTTGACTAAGTCCCAAGTTTGGTTATGAATTAAGGAGTCCATCTCTTCTTCCATGGCTCGCTCCCACTTCTTCCTACTTTCAACCTGCATTGCTTCTTCATAACATTCAGGTTCACCAGAATCAGTCAACAATAAATAATATAATGAAGGAGAGTATCGTTCAGGGGGTCTACTTATCCTGGTAGATCTTCTAACACCACTTTCAGGTGTTTGAGGTGCATGTTGCTGTTGTGGTGGTTGCTGCTGCTGTGGTTGTTGATTATTATTATTTTCAGGCACCTTTACTTTTTCAGTTATCTCATCAAGAACCGTGTATTCTTTGCTTTCTTTTTCCTGTTTCTTTTCCTGCAACTGATTCTTATACAAGACCTTTTCATTGAATATTACATCTCTGCTCCTAATGATTTTGTGATTTTCATAATCATACAAGCGATAACCAAAATCATTAGCACCATATCCAATAAAGGTACATTTCTTTGATTTTGCCTCAAGCTTTGTTCTGTTTTCTTTATTAATATGGACAAAGGCCTCACAACCAAAAGGCTTTAAAAAAGAGTAGTTTACCTTTTTACCTGTCCATGCTTCCTCCGGAATACCACCATCCAAGGAACTTGAAGGCCCTCTATTTATTAGATAAACAGCAGTATCTACAGCATCTGCCCAAAATTGTAAAGGCAATCCTGCATGCAATCTCATGCACCTTGCACGCTCCATGATTGTTCTGTTCATCCTTTC
Organism: Pinus albicaulis; assembly: GCA_034641835.2. NCBI lineage: Eukaryota > Viridiplantae > Streptophyta > Pinopsida > Pinales > Pinaceae > Pinus > Pinus albicaulis. The sequence goes on along the minus strand of CM076582.1, from coordinate 1,220,707,292 downwards.
TGACACACCATTTTCTTGTGGTGTTCTTGGAACCGTCTTCTCTCTACGAATTCCATGCTCTAAACAGTACCTATCAAACTCTTTGCTACAATATTCACCTCCATTGTCTGATCTGAGACACTTCAACTTATTTCCTATCTCAATCTCAACCAAAGCTTTCCATTTCTTGAAAGTATCAAATACATCAGATTTATTCTGAATACAATAAATCCATGTTTTTCTAGTTGCGTCATCAATAAAAGTAACATAATAACGAGAGCCACTGAGAGATGATACCTGAGCAGGTCCCCATACATTTGTATGCACAAGCTCCAATTTTTCGCTCTTCTTTTCTTTCCCAACTCTGAGAAATCTGACTCTCTTTTGTTTTCCATAAATGCAATTTTCACAGAAATTCAAATCAACATTCTTCAAACCTGGCAACAAATTTCTTGAGTGAAGAATCTTCATTCCCTTCTCACTCATGTGTCCGAGCCTATGATGCCATAATGCTACATCTGCTCCTTTGGAAGTTAAAGCATTAACAGAGTTAGAAATACTATTGCATAAATACAATTTACCAACCTTTTCACCTTTTGTAATTACCAACGCTCCTTTGGTGACCTTCCAAGTTTTATCTGTGAAAGTTGTCACATAACCTTCACTGCCTAACTGCCCTGTTGAAATCAGACTTTTCTTCAGATCTGGAACATGCCTTACCTCCTTTAGTAGCCATTGGTTTCCATTCTGTTGTTTTACAAGAACTTTACCCATTCCAACAATTTTACAGGGTTTATCATCACCCAAACGAACTTGTCTAAAATCTCCTTGAACATAGTCATGAAAATATTTCTTATCAGGTGTGGCATGGAATGAAGCCCCTGAATCTACAACCCAAGAATCAGTAATGTTTTCGAAAGAAAGAATCAAAGCATCTTGTAACACATCACCTGTCACATTTTCTTCATGATTTTTTTCTTGCTGTGTGTCTCCTTCTTTTCCCTTACAAGATCTACAGTCTTTCTTTAGGTGTCCTTTCTTTCCGCATTTCCAGCACACTATCCCCGATCTGGACTTGGATCTGCCTTTTCTTGATTTACTGTGATATCCTGAGCTCCTTCCTCTTTCCATTCTCCTTCCCCTAGACTCTGCACTCAAAGCATTACCTAATGTCTCACCGGAGCTTTTCCGTCGCATTTCCTCGCTAAGGATAGCACCGACAACATCATCAAACTTTAAAGTACTAGATCCAGAGACAGAGTTACTCATGGCCATTACTAAACCATTCCAACTCTCTGGCAATGAGCACAAGAATAACAGAGGTCTAACTTCATCATCAAAGTTTACCCCTACAGAACTTAGCTGACTAGTAACTGTATTAAAATCATTTAAATGGTCTGCAATAGATCCACCTTCTGACATCTTCATCTTAAATAATAGTTTCATAATAAATACCTTGTTTGAGGCCGAGGGTTTTTCATATAGTTTCACCAACATCTGCATCAAACCCTCTGTTGTTGTTTCCTTTGAAATATTGAAGGTGACTGACGTCGCAAGGCACAACCATACTGTTTCGAGTGCCTTTCTATCGAGAATGTTCCATTCTGCGTCTGTCATGGCCGCCGACTTCTTTGTTTTTCCGCTCAATGGTAGGTATAGATCTTTCTGATATAGATAATCTTCCATCTGCATCTTCCTTAGCGAGAAGTTTTGACCGTTAAATTTCTCGACCCTAAACTTACCATCTTCTGCCATTGCTCCCACTTGAACCAGGAACCCTTCTTTCTTGCGAGTTTATCACCCAAATATACCTTCGGCTCTGATACCAGTTGTTAGAAAATTATATATTATGGAGAAATGCAACACATAAAATATGCGAAAATATAAGCACACAAAACACATAAAACCAGAGAGACACAGATATACGTGTTTCACCCAGTTTGGGCTACGTCCACCCCGAACAGCCAGTCCTTCCTTTCTATTATCCAACAAAAATGAAGAGATAAAACCTACAGTAGATCCGTTGTAATATCCTCTGTTCTCTCTCACAGTCTCCCTATCTATTTCTCGCTCATAGAATACACATTGTAATACACAGCGGCAATACAATATCCTCATACAAAGAGAGGGGTTTCCTTCTAGGGTAAAAAACCCTAAAATAAACATAATTTCTACCCTCAGATCATCTGCCTAATGAACGGCCCAGATTGACTAGAAATTACTATACTTTTACAAGGAAATTTTACATTTGTTTTTAGCTTCGGGGGTGCTGCCCCTGAAACCCCCCGCTAGGGGGGGGCTCCATAAAGTCGCTGCCACCCCCCCTAGACCCCCCACAGCAGCGATTAATTACGGGCGGCGTTGCTACCCCATTTAAGGTACAGGGGTCCAATGTTGTGATACAAAGTAAACAAGATAATCAGGCTCCACACCCAACATTGTCCTAGTATTCTTAAGGTGTTGGAAGTATGTTCAGAAAATTCTCATCAACTTACTGTTGATCCATCAATGAGTGATTGTCACGTTCCTGGGAAAAAGGGTAAAGTTAGGTTTCCTTATAGGTTATGTAAAGTCAGTCATCAAACTCATCTTTTCCCTCACATGGATGAAGCCTCAAAATTGTTGGAAAACCTTAACTTCCAACAGGTTATCGTAAAATTTCTCCCAACCTATCGTCAACTGGCAAAGTATTGATCTAATTCCAAGTACAAAGAATCCCACTCTTCCATTGGAGAGTGAAAATCATATCACTGAGGTTGATGATCCATTAGTTGGTCAAATGGTCGACTTGATTCCTCATCCGGTTGATCCCACTCTCCCTATAGAGAGTGAAATTAATACCACTCAGGTTCTTCTTGTTACATCAAATTCTTCTACGCCAGGGGGAATTTCACCTGTTTGTTTAGAACCCCCTCCAAGTTTCGAGCTCTTTTCCTTTGATTGGAATAGACTGACAGAACCTCGTCTTCCTTCCTCCATCCCTTTCCAAATCATTGTGAAGGCTTGTGGTAAGAATGTGCGTCACACAAATATAGATGAAGATGCTTCTGTTAGTATTTTATCCTCAACTACTTGGCAAGCTTTGGGTTCCCCTCAGCTTGTGCCTGTTACGCAGAATCTGTCAGCGTTTAACAGAACCATTAGTGAAACTTTAGGGATCCTTCCTAAGTTTCCTATTACCTTGGAAGGTAAAACTGTCTGTATTTATCTTATGGTAGTTCGAGGCCCCTTGGATTTCAATTTACTCCTTGGGAAAGACTATTTCTATGCAATGAAAGTTGTCGTATCGACACTCTTTCACGTGATGTATTTCCCTCACAATGGAAACATTGTGACTGTTGACCAAATTTCATTTGCTAGTCTTGATTCGACTACCAATAATCCGACACCCCTAAATGTTCCTTATATGAAAGTTGTATCTACCATGCCACGAGTTAATTATGTGGCAACCAATCCCATGTTTTCAGTTAGTGATGCAAGCGAGCCTCTCATTGTTTGCTCGACTTCCTTTGACTTAGATCCAGTAATTGACATGGAGAACCCTATGGGATTATTTGAACATGATGTTTTTATCCCTATTGATTCCCTTGACATGTGTTGCCTCCAGAGAATTTTTCTTCCATCTGATGAAGACCTCTTGGAATCCATGATCAAGGAGTGCCCCTTGACATGTGTTTCTTCCATTTGGAAGATAGGATCAAGGTCACCTTGAGGATAGTTTTTTTCCTGTGACAACCTCATTAAAAAATGAAACAAGTCACCTTGAGGATAGTTCTTTTCCTGTGCCAACCTCATTAAAAAATGAAACAGGTCACCTTGAGGATAGTTCTTTTCCTGTGCCAACCTCATTAAAAAATGAAATGGGTCACCTTGAGGATAGTTTTTTTCCTGTGCCAACCTCATTAACAAATGAAATAGGTCACAATGAGGATATTTCTTTTACTGTGTCAACCTCATTAAAAAATTAAACAGATATCCCATGAGGATATTTCTTTTACTATGTCAACCTCGTTAAAAAATGAAACAGACCCATGAGGATGGTTCTTTTCCTGTGTCAACCTCGTTAAAAAATAAAACATGTCTCCGTGAGGATAGTTCCTTTTACTATGTCAACCTCGTTAAAAAATGAAACAGATACCATGAGCATAGTTATTTTACTGTGTCAAGCTCGTAAAAAAATGAAACAAATCCTCTCCTAGTCAAGTCGAGTCTTTCATCTGATCTCGTAAATGAACCTTCATTCCATCCACCTATTAGTAACCAATAATCTACTTAAGTGAATGAAATGAAGCTTGTGGGGCATATTCTCTAGAAATTTATGCTTGGGGGCATTAAAACCATTCTCAAGCACAATTTTCTCTTTGTTTCAAGCTTGTATAAAAATGAAACAAACCTATCTCAAGCACAGTTTCCTTTGTTTCAAGCTTGTGTAAAAAATGAAACAAACCCACTCTCAAGTATAGTTTCCTACATTTCAAGCTTGTGTAAAAATGAAACCACTCTCAAGCATAGTTTTCCTATGTTTCAAGCTTGTGTAAAAATGAAACCACTCTCAAGCATAGTTTTCCTATGTTTCAAGCATGTGTAAAAATGAAACCACTCTCAAGCATAGTTTTTCTACGTTTCAAGCTTGTCTAAAAATGAAACCCTCTCAAGAATAATTTTTCTTATGTTTCAAGCTTGTATAAAAATGAAACCTATCTTGAGTCCATTTCGGTTATTATTTTCAAGACTCGTTAAACTCATGAAAATCCTGAGCTTCTTTTGCTATTCTTTTCATGCTCGTAAAATGTACATGAAAATGTCGAGTTCTTTCCATCTTTTCCTGCTCATTAATTAAATTGAAAGTCGGCCATTGGGTATAATTTTTATCACTTTTTCGAACTCATTAAAGCTTACGAAAAAGCGAAGCCAACTGAGTATACTTTTATCACTTTTTTGGCTCTTTAAAAATGAAAAAAAGCGAAACCCTGGAGTTCTCTTTTAAGCCCTTTTTAGACTCTCTAAACATGAAAAGATTGTCAAGTAATTGACTATTCGAACTCGTTAAAGGAAATGAGCAGTCGTCCCTTTAGTATAAGTTTACCCCTTTTCTAGACTGAAATGGACTATTTACGAAAAAGGTATACGTTGACTAATCATGGTCAACAGAGTTCTCTCCTGTATTATTTTATCCTTTTTCAGGCTTGAGAGACTAAATTTATGAAAAATTACACCCACTGATTTTTCTTAAGTTTTTCTTCTAATTCCCTAAAACTGAAAAACACCGAGTTTGACCTATACTGGACTCGTTAAAACTTAACAGTAAAGGACCTGTAAATTACAAACAAGAATGAACCACTCCTTCTTAGGGTTCGATTTTAATACTAAGTTCGACTCATTTGAAGGATGAGCTTATACAACAAGCAAATGTTATCCTCCTCAAGCTTTTCAAAAATAAAGAGGTACTTGCCAGAAATGATGGGGGAAAAAGAGAGAAAATGAATCCAGTTGTCATACTTCATTTTGAAAAGCAGTATACCACTCTTTAACACGACACTTTTGTCCCACTCATACCTGGGTTGGGAAAATCCTTTGTCTAACAGTTAATCAAACCACATTGAAAGTCTTTAGCCGGTTTCTGGGTATTAGCTTTAGGTCAATTGTTACCAAACCATCTGCAGTGTTGTTATGTGTTCAAGAAACAGTTAAAATAAACCATCCATTGTGAACATTTGTCTCCATTCGCGTTGACCATCCCTGAGTCAGTCCTTGCTTAAAATTTCTTCAAAACTTGATCTAATGGTTTCGTGTCGTGGGATTTCCTATGACAGATCACTTTCGATCGACTATAGCTCATCATCTAGAAATTTGATCTAGAATCCTATCAGTACCTTGGGATCTGCATGCCCTAATGGCAGGTTTCTTGCCTTTGATAACAGGTTACATCATTGACCTTCGATCGAATGAATCTATGAAGTGTTCGACTGCAAATCATTCATTCACACTTCATAGATTGTACTGAGTAATTTGAGACCCGTTGTCATTATTGGTGGTTTCTCTCACACTTGTTAATAGTTCACATCATTAACTGGTAATCAAGTGGTTTCTACCATCTTTGACTTCAACACAATCAATCGCATGGATAGAATCATACTAGTTCGGGAAGTGGAAATCAAGACCCTGGATCTAGTTTCTACCATCCATGCTGTGAGTTTTATTATTCATGATACAGTAGACTACTTATGACATATGGCTGCGTCCATGCTGTGTCTACTATCGATGTAATTCTAAAATCATTTCTATATCAGAACATGTAGTTAGTTTTGATATGAGTATGGGAATGCCTACCTCGGTGATGATATACATATATATGTTTGCATTGAATGTTTTTACAAGTTTCGACCTGTACACTTGCAACCCCATACTTGGAATGATAAAGCACTTCACTCCTCAAAACTACTTCAGACTTCACACTTTAGGGGGAAATCTGTTACACTAAAAATTGTCACCATGGCATTTAGCTGTCTATATGGGTTCATCATTACCTATTTTATGCTCCCTTGGAGTTCCAAAATAATAAATTTCCTAAACCAAGTCTTGGAATTTGGAAAAATATCATTAAAACCCTAAAAAGCCTAACTCTGCACTTTTCCTAGTCATTACCTGCGATACCGTAGTTTCTTTCTCTATAACCTGTGGCACATCCCGCATTTTCTACTTACTAAAACTGCAGACCCCCGTAAAAGGTAAAATAAAAGAAAAATTAAGTTCTAGAAGCCCAGCTGGTCTCCCAGCTGGAAGATTCTAGAAGCGTAATCTGGTCGAGCTTCACCCCTTCATTCATGAACCTTTATCCCTTCATTAATGGAGATTATCCCTTGGTATTTTGAGCTAAAATCCCTTTTTTAGAGGACTTTATCCCCCTTTCTTTGGAACTAAAACCTCCTCCCTTCTACTATAAATTGAGATCATGTTTCAGTCTTAAGGGTACTTAGAACTTGGTATTTTTGAGGTGAATATATGAAGAAATCATACTCTCTATACTTGGAATCATTAGTATGAGAACGATCACATACTCATATCCATAGTTTTATGCTAATTCAGAGAGGAGAAGGCTTTTCAAACTGAAGGAAAACGGCTATTCAAGACCCCGGAAGAACTTGTATGACATCAAGGCGACAAGGTTGTAAGGTTACTTCTTATTATACAAGTTAATAAAAATGAATTCTATTCTCTCATTAAATTGTTCATGTATCTATTGAGTAATTTAATTCTTGGATTCCTTGATCACTAAGATAGATTAATGTTTTCTCAATTATTATATCTTGTAGGTGCTTTTAATCCTTTTATCTATCTCTGATTGCAGGTTTCACATGTTGAAGTGACCTCTTTTGGAGTGACTGGATAGAATATTTCAACAAGCATTGGATTTCAAGTAGGGGCATGTCCTCATACTTTGTTATTTAATAATTTTGAATCACAAATGATCTAGAGAAAATGGTTTGCATTTGGATGTTTGTTTCTAGATATCCTTAGGATACTAGGGAGATCGCTCTTGTCCGCAAGAGGGATTAATCTGCGTAACAATATCTTGGGAAGTGGTTTTAATGGTGAAAATTATTTCTACTTCATTCATAGGAATTTCTCATCCATGGTGTTATCGTTTTCATACCCTAACATCGTTGAAATGAATTCTCCTAAATTTTAGGAAACATTTAATCTGGAAAAGGAAGGATAATCTCGAGAAGGGTAGCTTATTTCAGTAGGTAATGATTTGAAAGGACACATAATGAGATCCATTCGAAAGGATGCTTGGCCAAATATTTTTCGACAAAATTATTCAAAACAAAAAAATGTTTACAAGTCACAATAGCAAGCATAATACAAAATAAAAAGAAAAGCATCAACTCAAGGTCGTTTAAGGTGAAGGAGATATTAGCAGGGGTGAAGGCAGCAGATCGATTTCTCCCACACAACACTACACTCATGCCTGATATTAGCAATGGGTGCAAGTTCAATTTTGAATAATTGTTGCCATTGCTTCATGCATTCACAAGGTACAATTTAGAATTTTTGGTCCGCACATTGATTTTGTAGCTAGAGTAGGAATCTTGATAGAGATGATGCAGTCAATGCCAATGTCAAAAACATTAAAATTTATTTATTTTTGGTTCAACAGGTGGTTGGATTTTCCTCAATTTCAATCTCATTTCTTGGCTCTCAAAGAAACAACCCACTATCTCACGGTCTAGTGTAGAGGTTGAATACCATTTGTTAGCATTAGTTACTTTTGGACTAACTTGGGTGCAATATCTTCTTAAATACCTTGGTTTGTTTTCTTCTACACCACCTTTTTTTTTTTTCAACAACGTTAGTGCAACTTATTTGGCTTTCAATCATGTATTTCATGCTCAAACCAATCACATTGAAATAGACTATCATTTCGTTCGTGAACGTGTTACTCGAGGAACTCTACGCGTTGGTTATGTTTCAAGCTCTTTCCTAGGAGAAATGACTTAGATAAGAGTAAAGGTAGAAAAGTGAGTTTAATTTTGTTGAAAAGTGACAAAAATGTAATGTAAATGACATAATTGTGGGTAAATATGTTTTTACCATTTAACCTATTTTGTAATGAAAAGGAGTTATGTAACAGAGTAGCCCATATTAATTGGTGATTTCCTAAGAGGCTTTTATCATGGAGAATCATCTTTGATCAATAATATTTCTAATCCCTTGCCCCATGGGGGTTTCCTTGACACACTGTCAAGGTTTTACCATGTAAATTTTCTTGTGATCTTATGTATATGATTTAGTCTCTCATTTTTATGCATTTCTTGCTTATTTTTTGACTGTTTAATAACTCCAAAAGACCAACAAGTGGTATCATAGCCGCAGTTGGGCTTAGTTGAGGAAGAAAAAGCCATTTTTTTTTGGAGGGGTCCTTTAGTATTTTTTCAATCTAAATCGAAGTCAAGAAGACCAGTCGTAGTTTTTATGGAACCTCGAGAAAAGAAAAGAACCTATTGAATTCACCTGTGTGAAAAGCAGTCAGAGTGATACTGTGCATGTTTGAGCCATTGAGGATCCATGAAAGCTTGAAGGTGTTGGTCGTGTCATTGAAGGTTGGTCATGTCATTGAATTGGGGTTGTCGTCAGTTAAAGAAAACCCAAAGCTTGCAAAAGGAGGCCAAGCTGCAAAAAGGAGAGGTGAATTCATTTTAAAAAACCTCCTGCATATTAAGTTGCCAGATATTTTTCTTTTTTCAAGGTCGTCACTTGCAGCCATTAGTTGAGAGCCTTCCACCATGGAATAAGTTGAAATATATTCCACCACCCAGAACTCGTGAGCCATTGATGTTGGTCGATTTGGGGAGCAATCGCGCATGGTCGACCAGCCCAAGCCGCCAGTGCAAAATATATCCCGCAGAGAGACTCTTCCCATTTGAACCACTCGAAGAGTGTGAACGTCAAGGGAGGAGTATGCAGTCCAAAATCGAGATCCGTGCAGCAGCCATAAACAAGGTTGAATTCGCATGGACATTAAGCCAATGCCTTTAAATGAAGGATAAATCCACTTGTCTAAGGGAGAAAATCGCAGCAAAGTCACCGGGTAACTTATTTTTTGTAGCAGAAATTTTTTTTTTCTAGGTGAAAGTGGAAGTGTAAATTATGGAATTTTTTTTGGAATAGGGTTTGAAGTTTTATGAAAAATTCTGAAAATTTTTCAAAATTTTGTTGGGCATTCTCAGAAAGCATAAGTAGGGTATAAAAGTGAAAATTATGGAAATAAAATTTTGGAATAGGAGTTTTGTGAAAAAAAATCTAGAAAGTTTGTTGGGCATGTTGATATTTTGTGTAGTTGGGGTAGAATCGGGTGTGCTCTAGCACTGAAATTTTGTGGGGGGCCTAAGACACACTTGAAATCCAAATCCCAGAAAATGTTTGGAGAAATTTCAGCTAGTGTTCAAGTTATTCAAATAATTAATTATTTTAATGGATTTGGTAAGTCTAAACATAGGAAAAATAAATAATTAAAGTGATTTAATTAACACGTGTGCAGAATTGTTCTAAAAGACATGGATCAAGAAGTATTTTAATCTCAGTCATTGATAACTGTTTTAATCTCGGCCTTTGATGAGATCAATGAAAAATTATAAGAGAAAGGCTTGAGGGTCAGTTGGAGACACACACAGATGTAAAGTTGAGAGACTAATCTGGAATTCTATGGCAGGTTTTGCTCAGAATTTTCGGAGGATTTTACTGCAGCGAGGGGAGGTATTGGCTGAGGGGATGATTTGATCCCAGAGCCAAGAGACAGTAAGAGGAAGAGAAACATATTTCAGGGATAGTGCAGAGAAGCAAGGGCAACAACAACAACTACGTAGCAGTTGCGCAGCGTAGAGGCTTCAGCCGCTACGTAGGCCCAGGAAGGGGCAGCGCTATAGCTTCAGAGGGCTTCATATTTATGCAAATGCCTCTAGAGGCAGTGTAAGGACTGCGTCACCCACTCTAGTTTTACGCAATCCCTCTCTTAGCAGCGCAGAGGCACGCAGAGCCTAGAAGGTCTGACGTTGGGGCTTCAAGGGAAACATTGGGGTTTCTAGGGCCAGATCTGGGCTGAGTCTTGTAAATCTCATTTAAGGGTGTGGATCAGTCATAATTTTGGCCACAGAATAGTAGGTTAGTTGCATATCTATGTTTTTCTCTGTCGGGTGAACCAGATCTGGTACCCAGATTTACTCTACTCAAAATCTACTTAATAATAATAAACCCTCATATTTGTTGCACCAGTTTTCCCACTTTGGGTTTTTCTAGGGACTTATGTCCAAAAATAATTATCTCACTTTGTTTGAGTGAGTGTAATATTCAGTAAATGATCTACATTTGTAGGTTGTTAGTTTTCTTTACTTCGGTGTTTTCTAAATCTTATTTCTGAAGATAACTTGTATAATTTAATCAAGTAGGAGAATCAGACCATGATACTATAGTATAATTTTCACATGGTCTCAAAGAAATAGCAAATAAAGATGAATCTACAACAAATTAGTTGAAGAATATTTTTCTGCAGGACAGCAGTAGAAGCAGAAGAGATATGGAAGGGGCAACTTGGCAACAATAGGATGCAAACCCAGGAAGGGGCAGCGCTGCAGATTCATAAGGCCATCATGCTTATGCAAAGCCTTCCAAGGGCAACGTAAGGACTATGTCACCTAGTCTGAGGTTACGCAGTCCACTTCTGAATAGCGTTGATGCTATGTTGGGCCAGTTAGTGAGACACAATCCAGTCATTCTTCAAGTTGCAGAGAATTCTTGCCAAGATCCAGAAGTAGTGCTTCAGATATTCATCAATGCTGGTGTGGTGTATATTCTGTCGGTGCATAATTATGCCTAACTAATTCACCAAAGGTGGGAGGAATACAGCTACTCAGCATATCTTAGCCAAACAGATCTGAGATTCGATCAGGAGGGTGATCAGAGAGTACTGTCCGATTTTTTTGGGTGAAATATTTCTAGGAGGGAAAATAGTGGTCAGAGGGAGCAGCTACTATAGATGGTTTCTAATCGCCAAGAACCCCAGATCCAACATTTTATGTTGAGTGTTGTAACAAAAAGAGGGAGAGGAGTATCTTTTCTGACATATCTAAGCAAGATGGAGCGATATGGATTGAGAGATCAAGATAGGTTGGACAGCATGTCCAACTTTTTTATCTAGAGGGCTAGAATATTGTCAGTTCTGGATGAGTATGGTCTCAAATATCATACAGAGAAATTTCTAGTCGTACCAACAGATGCAGATCCTGTAAACAAGTATGAAGAAAATCAAGCGTAGACTAAGAGTTTGATCATGGATGGAGTCAAAGACCATGTCATACCTCATATTTCCAGAAAGAATATGGAAAATGAGATGTGGGTAGCCTTGTATAAGGTGTATCAAGGAGGATCTATTCAAGGAAGGATGATTCTAGAGAACCAGATGTGGTTGTTTCAAATGATGAAGGGTGAAGAGATAGATCCATTCCTCTTCAAACTTTAGACAATCCGGGATCAGCTAATTTCCATGGGTGCAAATTCAGATGAGGGGCTCCTAGTGAGGACTGCCATAAATGCAGTCTCGGAAAAATGGGAATTTTTTGTCCAAAGCATTCTGGGCAAGGCAGCGTTACCTGGGCAGACATGTGAGCAATCCTCCGTCAGGAGGAAATCAGGAGAATCACGAAGAGGCAAATTAATGGAAGCAGATCAACGAGAGTGAAGAAAGAAGAAGAGGATGATGCAACCCTTGCATCAAAGGAAATGAAACAGCAAGGGAAGAAGAAGAGGGACCTTTCCAAGGCCCGGTGCTTTAATTGTGGTGAACTTGGACACTTCGTCGGCACTTGTCCTAAGAAGAAGGATAAAGATTCTTTTGATTCCAAGGTTGTAGCAACAAAGGATGATGGATCTGATGATGATGCAAACATAAGTGCTCATGCACCTCTAGAGAAGAGGTGGGGTGATATGGATTTGTAGAGAAGCTACAGAAATGAGTGGCAGGATCCTTGAGTCAACCCTACTCTTAGATCACATACGAGCTACGGGAGCCTTAATACGGTAGCGAGATGAGTCGGGAGATGGTTGAAAAAGTTCACAGTGAAGCAGAGGGGAGAGCTGAAGAGCTGAAGATACATCAACAGTGTGGAGGCAGCAGCACAGATGCTGATGGGAATCAGCAGCGTGGAGAGGCTAAGATCACACAATGCAGTGTTGCAGCAGCGCAGTGGCTTCAGGAAGACAATGTAAATCAATATCCAAGGGATATTCAGTGGTGGGAGGCAGCCTGACTTATCTGGCAACGATTGGGCAGGAGTCCTTCTGTTGCTTACTTCTTGGCAACTGAGTTGTAGTGCAGCAATTAGCAGTGGAAGTGCTATGGGCAGGATGATGCAACAATTTGAGAGGGAGTTGCAGTACAGATGTGGCAGTGACATGGGCAGTGACATGAAAATTAATTCTAGTTGTAGCAGAGTAATTCTAGCTGTAACAGAGTTCAAATTGTAGTGGCGCATGAGTTTGTGCAAGTTGTAAATAGTTTAACTCAGTTAAGTGAGTTAAACTCAGTTGTGCTAGTTGTAACTGAAGATACAAGTAGTGAGAGATCAAAATTAAATATTAATTAATTCACATGCAGTGATCTCACATGAAACTGAGGATTTACTAACATTACTTGCACGCATGTTAGATCCAGTGGAGACCTAGTTGAGTTTTAGGTGAATGGGAAGTTGACTATCATTTGTGACATTATCTGATTGCACACATACAAGTAAACACACATTGGATGTTCCCATGATACTTGCGGAGTCAAGGCAGGCAGGATTGCATCAATTCATGGATTTCATTCAGTAGGGATTGCGCAGTGAAGGCAGGCTATCTGGATGCAGTAAATTGGCTAAGGGATTTTCCAATTTTTGTATGATAGTGTGTAGGTCAAAAGGAAGCTTGTAAAATACCTTTATGTGGCAACAATATCATACCACTTGTTAGGTATAAGAATATGCACATTATTTTCTAATTTTTAACCACAAATTCACTTAAAAATCCTAAGAATTAATCAAGTTTGGAAAAACATAAATGTAACCCAATAGTGGTAATGGTAAGGTAAATGTAATGAAATGGAGGTGGAGTGAAGGTGATAATATGGAAATATAAGTGAAAATCTAATGAAAGTGAATGACAATTTCAAGGCCCAACATACCCCCCAACTGAAGCTATTGCATGTCCTCATGCAATCTATTACATTAATTCTTTTTTATCCTTGAGCCGGCTTAAAAAGTGTGATCATTGTGTGTACTTAAAGTGTTTTACTTGAATTGCAACATGATTGGTTCTTGTGTTACGACATATTTTTTGTTGCATTCAATTTTGACCTTTGATCTTCATAATGATAATTTGAATATTGTTGCAAAATATATCTTTTATTGGATTCACGTCTGTGGTTGGTTCTGTCATTGTCCCATGATTGTGTTTATAATCAATTATCTTTTAAGTTATTTTGAAAAGCCATTGTATCATAATAATGATGTAATAGTTAATAATTTCCTTGTAATAGCAGGTTGGAATGTGTGATATAAGAAAGGAAAAAGTATGAATATGAATCATATTCCCCCCCATTGATGGTATTTAGCGATTTTTTATAGTGAGCAGGAAAAGTCTTAAAAATTATCATTCTAGCTTTTTAAGGAATTCTATGGTAAAAAGTTATAAAATGACGTACCTTAACTTACCCTTTGAAAATGAATGAGTTGCATGTGTGGTGGCTGTAAAATTCTGATCATAATCTTCTTCAAGTGGTTGTGCAAGTTATGGAGAAAAGAGTAAAGATGTCTTTTTATTGCTTCTACTAAAGCTTATGAATTTGCTACGGAATGGTGCTGATTCTGCAGTTTTCATTTGATTCCGTAGCTGCCACCTGATTCCGCAGCTACTATTTGATTTTGCGGTTGTCATCTGATTCCGCAGCTATCATTTGATTCTGCAACTGCCATATGATTCTGCAGCTGCCATCTGATTCCGCGGCTGCTATCTGATTCTGCAACTATCATTTGATTTTGTAGTTACCATCTTCTTCACTTTCTCCAAAATGTTGAAAATGATAGTCTTCATCTCTTCAAAACTCATTGGCACAACTCCTGCTATGTGAATAGATGTTCTGATGTCAAACATAGCAGGAAATTGTTGACTTAGTGGCCATTAATGGATGCCACTAGTCAACACGAGAACCATTGATGACAATAAGAGTCAAGGTGCCCAAACACATCTTGCTAGGTATGAATAATTTTTTTGTTGTCGAGTACCTAGAAGATCCGATGAACAAGGGACATTAATGTATTCCCATTGTTCATCGGCAAGAAGACTTACCATTAAGGCATCCAAGTCTCAAGGTGTTTTTGCAGGGAATTTAGACTCAAAGGACTATGGACTCAATAATTTGCACTGAAGCAAGGTTTATTTGCGAAATGAAAAGGATAGGAGAAGGAAAATGGAAATGGAAGATGACAATGGAAAAAAATAATGACAATGGGCAATAAGCATGTAAGTGAACTTCTTGCTTTTATTTGTGGAGCAGAAAAAAAGTAATGGAAAGTGTACATGAATGAAGGAAAATGAACAGCTAACTTTTGCTTGGAAAATAATTGTGGCTTGATTTGAAGTTCTTGGTTGGATTTATAATTCAAAAGGGAGGAAGAGTAATGGTCTTGATGAATATGGACATGGACTTATTCTTATGTTTCTCATGACATTGGTCTTTTGAAGACCAATTGTCGTCACAATTTAAACTTCTTTTTTATCATTCAATCATCCTAAACCTGCAAAAAAAACTTGGTACTAAAACATAAAATTTGAGTGTGTTCAAAAATAATTGATCGATTCCTTTCCAATACATACGTAAAAGAGTTAATGCCAAATGAAACAGATTTTTTAAGGAAAATTGAAAGCATTATATTCAATCCAATTCATGATTTCGATAACAAGTCTATTTTTAAGAGATGGCCATGAAAAATAAATCAACTCCCTATTGTCGAATGAATTCATGCATTGTGCTTAGTAAAACGATTGGCATCACAAATATTTGTTGTGTCCTATAAGTTAAAACTTTATAGAAAAATACATAGCAATAATATTAATTCCAAATGTTCAGAAATCATCTAAACTATCAGTTGCCCCAAAAGGTTCAAAGGGAGGTCGATAGGATTGTTAATTTGGAATTGTTGAATTGGAAAATTTGTACTTTGTTTTGAAATAATAATTGTTGTATTAGATTTAGGTTCTTTAGTGTATTTGTGTTAAGTTGGTAATACACAATTAAAATAATAATTAAAATATTGAGATGACAAAAGTTGACTGAGATATAATTTATCACTTATTTTACCAATGAAATATTTAAAACCATTGTAAAGGAATATTTATTTTATAGAATGAACAATTTCTACTAAGAGGAAATGGTAGGTACTTATTACTTTTGCCTCATTTTAGGTTTTTAATTTTTTTTGCTGGTGTCTCATATGGTGGCATTCAAAATGTGGTGTCTCATATGGTGGTATTCAAAATGTATGTTTTATTCTTATTCTCATTTGTATTCCCTATTATTGGTGGTTATCTAATTTAGGAGATTACCTGTAATTGTTGTAAATCAAGACAATGTATTATTACTCTGCATCAAGTTGAACTCGGCCCAAACAAATGACAAATTAGAATAATCATACCATTGTTTTATATTGGTTGCTTCAATAGTATGTTTTGGATGGCATTGTTTGCTTAAAGAGATCTTTGCTTAATGTACCACAACCAGTTGTCATAGGTTATATCATAGTGCATAGTAATCTACATATGCATTTGTGAAGTAACTCGGAAAGAATACATTGCTCCATCTCCATGGAGTCCCATAGTTTCCATAGTTTGTCTATACATATCAAACAATGTGGTGCCATATACACACTTTTCTTAACAATGAAAAATGGGATCTTCTTGTCACCTACAATATAAGATGTAGCGGCTATTAAAAGGATAGTTATTATATTACCAACAATGGGAACTTTTATAATTCTATATCCTCTAATGAACCCGCATATGCATGGATCTTTAGTATGAAATCTCTAGTATGGTATTCACCTAATGTTTTACACTACCAACAAAATGATTTTATTTATGATGATTATGCTTGTGCTCATAATTCACGCTATTAGTTTTCTCCATAGGTATGAGGATTGAGACCCAAAAACATCCTTATATATCTCTTATTCTTGTTTTTTTCCTTATGCAAAGGCATAAATTATGATGGGAAGTAACTGATAGAAAATATATATATTATTTACCTAAGTGTCAAAAAATTTAAATATGTTATTTTTGAATGATTTTCTTGCAAATCTTAAGTATAAAAAATCACTACACCTATTTAAAAATCATGCACGAATATAGCAACAATATCTAGAAATAATGACATATAATATATGAGGTAGTTATCCATATTGAAATATTTATTTTTGCAATGTCAAATATTATAAATTACATTGCTCAATGCTATGACAATGTGTTTTAACAACATTTAATGAAATGATTCATTTAATCAATAATTTGAGTGTGTGAGTTTGTTATGTTGTTGGTACATACAACAACTCCTATTGAACATTGTAAATGTGATAAGTGTTCATGTATCTCTTAGCCCATAAGCAATGCTGAGCATTTTAGATTTGTTGAAAAAATAAAAAAGAGTTGCTAACAATTGAAAATATTAAAAGAAAAAGATTATTTATATTTTTCAAATTTTAATTTATGGTGTACTTTGATGGCTAGACGAAAAAGTCATACAAAAATATGATAGATAGAATTGTTACTATGTAAATCAAGTTAAGTCAATTAATTATTTGAAAGTACATAATTAAATAAACTCAAAATTATAAAGAATACGTTAATAAATGTTTATATTTTTTTATAGGGCTTTTAGAATTAGCAAGAATTATTCTGGATGATAGGGATTTAAACTCTATAGAAAAATGTAGAATACTATTAGTAATATCCACAAATAAAAAGTTGAGATTTACCTAAAAATTAACAAGTGTTATGGATTTTTGGGACATATTGTATTTATAAACCATGGTATTGTAACACAGGATGATAGGGATTTAAACTCTATAGAAAAATGTAGAATATTATTAGTAATATCCACAAATAAAAAGTTGAGATTTACCTCCAAAATTAACAAGTGTTATGGATTTTTGGGACATATACTGTTGATAAGCCATGGTATTGTAACACGGCTATGTCATCCGCGAGAAAAAAAAAATACACTAATTGGTGCATAGATGTCATGTCTGGACTAAAATATTAGGCTTAAATATGTGAAGTCAGCCTTAAAATGTGAGGTCATATGGTGCTTACACTAATTGGTGCATAGATGTCATGTCTGGACTAAAAGATTAGTGTGAGGTCAGCCCTAAAATATGAAGTCATATGGTGCACAAATGTCATCCCTAGACAAAAAAAGGTAGAAGAAACGTGAGACAAAAAAAAGTAGAAGAAAATGTGAGATGCAATGATTCAAAAGAAAGGTCTATCAACCTAATTAAAACTAATAATTTTATCATTATTAAAATAAAAATATTAATTTTATTATTATTAAATTATTAATTTGTATTATTTAATTTTTGCATAAAATGTAATAAATTAGTTGAAATGACAAAATATAAATAAATTAGTTGAAATGAATTAGTGCTTGCAAATTGTAACAAAAAGGAAAATGAAGCCAAAATAACAAGTTTAATAAAAAGACCACATTTAGTGAAATAAAAGGCAAAATTTAGTAAAAATACCATATTTCATAATAATAAGAAAAGGTATTACACATTGCACTTTCTTTCATAAAAATTAAAATTAGAAAATATTTTGAGATGGCGTTCAATATCACATGGTGTACATGTGTTAGTCTTCTTTTCTCTAATAATGACATAAAACTTGTGTACAAAGCTCAACAAAATTTCAAGACCTAGACTTCTAACTTTAATTTTCAAGGCCTAAACTTCTATTATGATTTATCTTATTTATTTAATTAAAAAACAAATAAAATATCCTAATTAATTAACATTTTGATATTTATACTTTTTTCATTAATATTTTCTCAAAATTTTCAATAATTATTTAATTAATATTATATTAATAAAATATTTCTTTTAAATATGGCTTAATATTTACCTAATAAAATATCTCTTATATTTACATGTTTATTTTACTAATATCTATAATATATTAATTAATTTTACTATTCCTTTTAATATTTCCATAAAATTGTTTTATATAATTTACTTTAAAACTCTCTTAAAAAATACAAGCAAAGTTTACTCACCGAGAAAAACTAAAGAATTATAAAAGAAGGCTGGTTAACAACAAGTGCGATCCTCACGATAATTATAGTAATACGTGCTTTTGATTTTAAAAGAACGATCTAAACCCATCTTTCTATTGCAACACATTTTCAACATAGAAGTTGGTTAGATGTATATGAGAACAATTACATTGTATCAAACATTGGTGCAATATTAATTGCTTAAAATGTGTAGTCATTACGTATGAAATATAAATTAATTAAAAGTGAAAGAATTTTTTGCTTAATTCCCGGTTTCTATATCAAGCATTAACGCATATTCTTTAATGATGTCAATGAAATAATAACCGTAATCACCCAATTCATAGTTATTGTAAGGTAACGCATATTCTTTAATGATGTCAATGAAATGATAACCGTAATCACCCAATTCATAGTTATTGTAAGGTGTACGATATGTAGGGTCAACTTATGTTGGTACTTGCGAGAAATAATTAATCATGTTCGCATATTATGGGGAAGAGTAGGAAGATAAAAGTGTTAATGTAGGGCCAACTTATGTTGGTACTTGCAAGAAATAATTAATCATGTTCACATATTATGTTTTTCGTCAGAGAATAATTCATAATTCATATATAGTAGTCAAAATTGAACATGTCAGAGCCCTTCAAAGGGCCTCTGGCACATCATAGAAGTACTTGAAGGAATTTACGAGTCAAAAAAAATTAAATTTGGATTTTTACTAGTTTAAAAAAAAATTGATTAATATTATAAAATGCCTCCAGAAGGGCTGTAGCCTGTCAGCGCCCATCACATTTTTAAAAATTTCTAAGTATAAAGTAACATGCGATAGGTCAGTGGTGGACTGGTGGTGACTCAGTGATAACTGGAGTCTGGACTCAGATTTTTTTCCCTTTCACAGTTTCATTGTCCAAAACTTCACTTCAAACCCTAAAAGTTGTTGCAGCATTCAAGCAGATTGATGGCAAGGGAGAGGTTTTTGAGTTTTGATTGACTGCACTACCCACTGCCAACCCCAAGCCAACAACCATCATAATGGCAGGTTCATGCTCAACACTGAACCTGATATTTTTCCTTGCCAAGTTGTGACTTAGGCTTTAGCGCGAAAATTTTTCTTTTTCATCCCATTGGAGAAAGAACACTTGCAAGTTGCAACCTACAACGAAAGAGAAATTCCTCAGAAAGAGCCATTCCTCAGTGCTCAGGAGTCAGGAGTAAGGACTCAACAAAAGAATATTCCTCAACGAATGAACAAACAAAAAGGTACTGAAAACCCCTGAATCCTGCTACTAGATAGAGTGTTATTTGCTAATAGTAAAAACCACTAATAAGACATCCTCTCGGACTCATGGGATAGTTGGGAAGCCATCCCCATGAATTTTGACTCAAGTTGTAAATTGCTACAACCGTCTCTCTTTCTGGCATGTCTGTGTATACTATGAAACATACACAATCCTCCACTCCTACACTATCAAAATGCCCAATAGGAGAAATTCTATTTAACATCAATGTCAGCATCCTGGTAATCTCAGCGCATAAAGATGAATTTGAATGAAATTCCCATAAACCCACAATATTTGAAATTCCATGATTATCTGATATACATCCCGTGAGTAGAACCCTCGACCCACAGGGGAGCAACTGAGGTCACCCAATGGGTGCAAGGTTCAGCCTCTCAAATGGTAGCAATGAAAAATTTGACGTCCCATCTGCAATGTTAAAACCTATAATGCCCCATCATTCACGGTGAGGGAAGTCAGTATTGATTGCTAGACTGTAGAAAAATCCGTTGCAGAAGATCCATCTTCCACTGTCTCCCACTCTCATAAGCAATGCACATTAGCTTCACATTCTTGGGCAATTTTCCCACTATCCTCCAACAATTTTCAGAGAAATCGTAGATTTCCAAAATATCCACATTCTCCCTGTGCGATCTACCCACGGTCACTACAGTGTTGTCTGATTCATTTTCATTATTGTTAAATTCTGAAATATTATTGGAATTTGCAATCAAGGTAGGAATATCATTTTTACACATTCCTATGACAATGATTTTCTGAATTAATAACATGGTGGGAATCTATAAAGATGTTCTAGTGAGAGGATTGCAAACATGATAAGTAGTGAAATGAAAGTGATCACAAGCACCAACCAGAAATAGGCCTCCAACAGATCCTTGGTAACTAACATTAAATCTTTTATTTTTGTCGTCTTCCTCTCGCTGCAGAAAGTTAAAGGAAAAAGAGTTTCTCCAAGTTTGTGTGAAGAAAGAGTATGTCATCGAAGGCAATTTTGAGTTAAATGTGCAGATAATAAGCAACAGATTACGGTTAGGTGATAGGAACCGTAGTGGACCATTCATTAGTTATAAATTTGGAGCAGGAAAGGATGGCATTCTAGTGATTGCATGCCACTGAAAATCTAGGGAGAGATTGTAAGGGCAACCATGCTAAAATATTCTCTTTCAAATATTTGATCAATTCAAACTACCATGAGCTTTCCTTGTCCCAATCAACATCCAACAACGCATCCATTTTCACACTCATAGACATTCGAAACGAACTGCTATATCTGTTCTTAACTCGATTCAATTAGGTGACAACTCCCACCACACCTATTTTTCTTTTGGCGATACTTATGTTGAAAGGTCAAATTTATATGAACATAAACCCCTATTCTAATTGTCATAACCATGAGCCGACATGGCCTTATTACTCTGAATCTATATTTTGGAGCTTAATCTATGGGGTGGTCCTTGCTGGACATTGGATATTGTGTTGTCTATGGGCACAAAATGGGATACATATATAGTTGCTCCAAGACTGGGAGAAGCATTGCCATTGCTCCCTGACATGGCTACCTGAAATTTGTTTTCCTCTTTATGGAGAAGATATTCATTTTTCTTTTTATATTAACAATGCCATGCTGCTTGGATGAAACAAGCAGCCCATGTTCGCCACTATTGGGAGTAGAAATGAAAATTATGTTGAACCTGTCGGCTATGCAGAGGTCTGAATTGAGTTGCAACAAACTTCAAATCCTCTGCTCTTAAAGAAAATGCTTGTACCTCAATCAGAGATTTTATAATTCTAGTAGAAGATGGAAGATTTGCACCAGACTTGGGATCCAAAGCCCATGTCAGCAGTTCTTCACCACAAAAATCTCATTGTTGAAGAAAACCACTATTAAAAAATCTGGTTCTTCCTCCATTTGGTGTCACACTTTCCAAACGACCACAAATAATGAAAAGCATCATATCAATTGGATCCCCTTCTCTGACTAGAACACTTAGATTGGCATCTCATTACCCAGAGAGGCCATGGAATCTATTAGAGTGCACTTCTAAAACATATACTTTGTTATGATATAATCAGTGCACTTCATAACAATTTTCTTTATATCATATAATCAACTCTACCACATATTCATAAACTTGGGAGACTTGGATCTAAAATCTTATGTGTGAGAGTACTTCGTTATTAAGCAGAATCATTATACCGGCAGTGTTTGCTAAGTTACATAGCTTTATCTTAGCATTTCTGTCTATTATATTTATATCAGTTTTTTTCCCGTTAGAGTTGAAGTGTCTAATTCAAATGTATAATTATAAGAGATAATTCGAAAATTTCCCTTTGTATGTTAGGACTAGCAATTCCAAATGGTAGGTAAAATGAGATAGATATTTTAATATGAGTTTTATGTGAGCGTTTTCTTTTCACCTTTCGGCGTTGATTTTTATATTTATATTTATTTTAGATAATTTTGAAAATTGTTTTAATAGTGAAAGTGTTGAGTAAATATGATTATATTAAATTTATTATCATTATTATCCTTATTTTAAAAAAAAGGAGAAAAAATATTTATATTAATGAGAATTTTTTGTTTAAGTTACAAAGAAGGTTCAATAGGCTAATCTAAGGTTCAACTGGATCCACTTCTCTGATAATATATGTCTATTCGGTATAAAGTGCTGGCTTGAGACGTTCACACATTACATCCAACAACTGATCATCCATACTCTCAAACAAAGGTACCTGGGCAAGGATATAAAGCAAACAGTGTTGTGAGTATGCATGTATGAAAGCACCGGATGTCCCTGCTATACGAGTTATAGTTGAAATTTTGTCCTCGGATTACCATCTAGAAAATTAACCCAATATTTCCATTGTCAAATTCAGATTAGGCTTTAAAAAAATGGTTTCTCTCCCCTATCAGATGCCACTCTGTCTTAGCTAGTCTGATCACAAAAGGCCACAAGGATGATTTTGTCTTTTTTATATCATATTAACATAAATATTGATGATTTTGTCTTTCTGAAAATGAAATGTAAAAATAATTTATTGTGGTCAATTGAAATGTTTTTTTTTTAAGCTTTTCATCATGGAAGGGCGACATAAATGTATGCCCTTTTAATTGAAATTGGGACCTGCCCTTCAAATTTGATCACTGGTCACAGAATAATTCATATTAAGATTTCATAGTAGTTTTAAATAGTTTCAACAAGTCGTTTACGTATCAGAAGAATTCATATTAAGATTTAATTTATAATTTTAAAAAATTTTAACAAAAATATTTTAGATATCCAATTTAATTTCAAAACTTTCATTTCCACTCCAAAAATACATATCAAAAATTAACAAATAACTCCTAAATTTAGTTTCCAAAACAATTTTCAAAACTTTCATACAATATTTTATATAGGTTATGTTGACCATATATATTAATGATTATTGAATTGACTTGCTCTGACTTTCAAATGCTTTTTCAATAATTATTTTGTGGAACCAGTGACTCTATCAATGAAACGACATTAACATAATTATTGATTTAAGTTTTGTGGAAATGAGAAACTATCTAAAGAGTAGAAATAACAGAGAGAAAATTCTGATTTAAATCGGCTGAGATGTTGATGATGACTTCCCTAAAACCTGAAAAATTACCCCTCCTTACTTTGGTGTCCTCGGCCAATTTGGACCCGACTCCGTGATTACATACTCTTATCATTTAATGATGACTCCATCATTCCAGACTCCTATGCCGATTGACGGAGTTTGGAATTACAGGAATGATGATGACTTCCCTGGAACCTGAAAAATAACCCCTCCTTCAGATATCAAGAACATCAAAAATCCTATGGCATCAATTGAACTTTGAAGTCGATGGACTCACAATGATGGTAGCTGGATTTTCGTCAAATAATTTAATATACCCGTAAATATAGGTAGTAGTTAAAACTGCAAAATTCACCTTTCAATAAAACTCCATCCAGATACATTGGAAAGCCACAACAACTCTCATAATAATAATGCGGAGAAAATCAGCCCCACTAAGAGCAACGAAAATGCCTGTAGAGAAGACTTCTAGGGATTTCAAACTGTCGCTGGTCGAATTAGTTCTGTTGCTGGAACCAATAGGTTGTGGCGAGACGATATGCGAAACTGGCGGCATGATTTGGGAAACTGGCCACAATCTAACTGGAGGAATCGCAATCGGAAGATAACATTAATGCGGTAATGTGTGAGGTTGTGGCGAGACGATATGCGGAACCGGAACTGGCGGCATGATTTGAGAAATCTGCCACAATCTAACCGGAGGAATCACAATATGAAAATAACATTAATGCAGTAACTTGTGAGGTCATTTGTGACTGCCAAACAATTTGGGGAACCGATCGAAATCTAAATGGAGGAATCGCAATTTGCAAATAACATTAATACTTTAACGTGTGAGAAGTCATTTGTGTACAGATGTCAAACTTAGGTTAAAAAGGTTGACGAAAATCAAAGGCAACTTATTCAAAAGAAAAGGCCTATCAGCTTAATAATTTTCCAATTGTTTTGCAAGTCATTATTAAAAAGAAATTATTAATAAAAAAATATATATTAATAAAGAAAAAAAAAATTAAATTTTCTCTTTTATTTTATTTGTTTATTATTATTATTATATATATATATATATATATATATTGAAATGATTTTTATTTTAAAAAATTTCTTTATTAAAAAGAAATTAGTAATTAAAAAATATATATATTTTTATTTATTTACTATTATTTTTTTTATTTTTTTTATTTTTTTTAATGAAATAAAACATGGATGAAATAATTGTCTTTATGAATCTTTTTGAAACAAGTTCGTGCCAATGCCTGCTTCATGCAAGATGAAAATAAAAAGCTTGAAACTTCTAAAGTCGACATCCTAACTATGAAGGAGATGGAGGCAGAATCCTTCTCAATCTATACAGCTTGCTTTTGATGCAGATTTGATAGTGCCTTTACCTCAAATGATCCGTTTGTTGCCCATCGTGGTACCACCAAAGTTTAATTCTGCCACATTCTCCTACAGATCAGGAAATCGAATTCTTGGCGAATATTTCTCAAAATCAGATATCATGAAACCGTAACTGTTTGCATTAAAAAAAAAAGGTTTTTCTCTCACGGACACTGCAAATTAAGGCTCCGAAGAACCCATAAATTCGCCCAATATGTTGCGAAATCCTCAAAACCATTTATGGGTTATGTAATTTCTCTTGTTCTAAGAAAAACCTACGTCTCATTTTTTTTAGATCCGCCCTAGTTTGCCCAGAAACAACGTTTTAAAATGACGTGTATGAACTGTTGTGTTTCCTCTAAAGCTCCGGCAACCAAAAATAATTGTGGTTGGATTTTTTTCATTTGCATGTTTTGAGAGTTGTTTCGATTTAGTGTGGAGGCACCATGGTTGAGTGGTTGGGCTCGTCCAATGCTGCGTGGAGAGGCTTGAAGGCATGTCTAAGCCATGGCATGAGTTATGGTATGGAGGTTGAAGGTTCATTGGCTCGGATGCCTGTGCATATGCGCAAATCCAAGTCAAAGGTTGGCCTCACGAATATGTGTAGGCCTCCTTTGGTCATTGGCCAGAGCCAAATACGTTGATTGTTTTTGTTTATTGATTTGTTTTAAAAAATTTATTATTATTATTATTATTATTTATGTTTTGTTTTTGTTATTATTATTATTATTATTATTATTTTCTTTTTATAATTTTTTTGATTAACTGATTTGTTCATAAAATTATATATATTATATTTTCAAAATATATATATATATATATTTCATTAAATAAAACAATTTATTGAAATTAAAAATTTTCATTTTCATTTTTTATTTTTTATTTTTTTTTTAATTTATTGTAAAATTAAATCAAATCAAATAAGAAAAACATAATTTTTTATTTTTATTTTTATTTTTTTAACATAAAAATTCTCTTTTTCTGGTCTTCCAGATCACATAAAGCACAAGAGGAGAGCATACTCGAGAAATTATTAATTGATTTTTTTTTTTAGATATAAGAACTAAGATCTCCTAATTACACTTATCCGGCAATGACGCCAAAATGTTTAGTCAATTTGATGTCTTAAATTGCTAACATAAATTATCGACCGAAGTTTGTAAATTGATGAAGTGTGGTGCACTGTATGTGCTCAGTTAACCTTTCTCTTACTTCATTGTTTTATATTTTATATTGTTTTGAGGGGTTTTGTTCTCTGATGTCTAAGCATTTTTAATCTAAAACTATGAAAAGATTTAAATGAATCTATGAATTTTAAGAAGGAAGAAAAGAAAATGTTCCTAAGTTAATCTAATTTTCCTAAAAATAAACCAAAATATGTTAGCTAGTTAGGATCTAATTTGGAAAACAGAGCGTCTATCTTATCTTATCATTAGTCTTATTCCATGGATTTAATTCTAAAAACTAAGATTGAAATTGAAGTGTTTTTCTTAAGTAAAAGCAGAAAATGAAAACAACTAATGTATTTCTGGTTACTTCAACATTCAATTATGAGGTATGGCCTTCTTGAGATGATGTTAAGTAATTGTTTGTACTTAAACTTTTGGTGTCCTAGAAAAGTAAGCAAAAGATGTAAGGGAAAACATCTAATGTATATTTAGCTACTTCCAACATTCAATTATGAAGTGTGATCTTCTTGAGATGGTGTTAAGTAACTAATTGTTGAACACATAATCCTCTATGGGTAGGTGTGGAAGGCGAAGAGTCACAAAGGAGTCCAAGTGACCTTGGAAGATAAATCCAATGGTCACACCATTGTATTATAAATGTACATCTATGGTGAATAATATGAGCAACGAATGCATATCTTTCCCTTTGTGTGTTTTCTCTTCTCATACACCATGTGTGTGTTTAACATGGTATCAGAGCCATGATGAGTGACCTTCTTCTTCCTCATTAAGCATTTATGTGTTAGGTTTTCTACCCAAGGAGTGTTGGTGTCTATTTACATGTTGGTTGTTGCTGTTGAGATTTCTATGGAGAGATATGAACTCCTCTATTGATCTATAAATCCCTGTCATTTTGTTAAGCACAATAACGCTGCTCTATCAAGAACAGTAACGTTGCTCTGTCAAGATTATACCGGTTGCCTACTTACCACAGTTCTCTCTTGTTGCGTCCTTGAACCATAATGCTACTTCCATGCCATTATATAATTGTTACTCCATGCTCCCATCATAAATCGTTGCATTTCGAACAGCACTAACCATCTCCATAACATGATCCACTTTCACCCCATCAACACCCATTTCTTTCTGCTTCTGTAATACTTCGATAGCGTTATTGAAATCCCCATAAGTGAGAAGGCATAACACAACTTCACTAACAATTTATGCTTCAGGGTTCTGTAAAATTGCTCTCTAACTTCACTCACAATTCCTTGCAATCCACATTTTAGGCAAATTTCCACCGCACTTTCAATCGAATTTCTTCTTTTGTCCTTGTAAAGATGAGTACCTCCATCTGTTAAAAAGAGTAACCAGTATTCGGTCTGCATTTTATGTAATAAATCCATTGCATCTGGGTGGAAGCGGGAATACATTGCCACTTTTCTGGAAGGAAGCTGGTCTGGGTTTTACGCAAGATAACTTTTTTACGCTTTTCATACATTGCCACTTTCCAAATTCCGTCGAGGCCACCATAGCCTCCTCTATGGTAACCTACCCATAGTGCTCCAGCAATTCTTCCCACAACACCGACTCCACATGCCTACCTCCGGTGCTTATTCGCATCCCTCTGGTTCAAATTTCCCATTGCACAAATTCAAACAAATTTGGAGGAAGATGAGAATTTGATAGTAAGTTGATACCATAATGGTTTCAGATTCCAGATTCAAGACGAGTTGATGATGGGAAGATTCGAAACGTTAGACGAGATCATTCAAGCGACACATCAAGCAGAAGAGAAGTGAAATCGTAGAGAGAAGAGTGTTGGTGTTTGTCTCTCTCTTTATCAAGACTTCCCCCGGCTGCAACGCTCACCTGGCACTGCATGGCAGAAGGTGGGGAGTTGAGAAGTTTGTTCTCCATGTTAATATTTCCTGTATCACCATCGTTGTGAAGGAGCAAGCACTGTGTGGGACCCCATATGTCTGATTATTGGACTAAATCCAACTTCTTACTAAACATGTAACTAAAATAACTTGCGGTGCCCCTCTTCCCTATTTGAAAATAGAAAGGGGTAAAATGTATCTGGTGGTGATAGGATAGTTCATTGCCTCTTCAAAGTTCCATAATTTCTCCCGAGGGCACTCCTCGCTCACGCTTCTCGTGTGAAAGAAAGATCCTCAGTGTTGGGTTGGGTGTGTGATTCTGTGAGTGTTGATGTCAAAGCGGAAGTGGAAATGAAAAATAAGAGCACTCTACTCTACTATTCTTGAATTTGATGTCTTAGCCTATTTTCTCTTTGCTACCCAGTATACTGCTCTTTGCTATCCACAGTGTGAGTGAAATTCGTGAGTAATTTTCAATTGTGTTGAGTTTACATTGTATGCTAGTTATACATGGGAACTAAGGACCATGCCACTAAAGGAACAGTTGGCTTCACATAAGGGTCTACATTCTTGTAGTTGAAAATTGTTTGCATATTAGAGATTACACTACTATGAAATTTCCTTGCTGCAGATAGTCACGTCGAAAAGTCCATTTAGTAGAGTGGAAATGTGTTTTTCGAATTTTGGTTGCAAACTGATCATGATAGCTACTAGATGCATATGTAGCTGTTGTTGCATGTAGAGTCATTTTTTTTGCTTGTACATGATCTGAACACTGAAGGGATACAAATAGTTTGGTTGCATGAAGCAGTGAGTATTTCTCAGTGAAGGTTCATTCTCTACAAAATAGAATTGTTGGTGTAAAATAGTTTTTGAAGAGCAGAGAAATCATTAGTATTTTTTTGCCTTAAAGGGCTATTGCACAATGGTTTTTTGTTGCACATTTAATATATATATATATATATATATATATATATATATATATCTATATATATATATATATATATATATATATATATATATATATATATATATATATATATATATATATATATATATATATATTGCAGTGACATTGTACTGTACTGACATTATGAGTGGGTATTGCTTCTTAGTTGATAGTTGCAGTCAGTGTTTCAAGTGTAAATTTGAGTTGAGAAAAATTTCTGAAATCAATGATGCATTAGAGTTGTTGAATAACCTCATTCATTCCACTATTCATGATATGGTAAAAATGAGCAAGAATGCTCTTTTTAATATTCAAACTTGCTTGCAATATGCACAAGACAATATTGAGTTTTTGCAGTTGGAGTCTCAGCTCCAGCAAGATGAACTTCAACAAAAGAGTCATCATTCTGAACTTGTTTCTATTCAGAAAATTGAGAGGGACTCCCATCAGCAACAATAATATAAAGTTGCAATCGATTCACATTTAATTCCTTGTATAAGAGTAGATTTACATGTAGATGCATCAATTGATTCTGCACTTCCCAAGCCCATCATCAGACCTTGGAAAGAGCTTGTCCATAACAAGCACCGAACAGGTCTTGGATATGACAAGGAGTTGTCCTTTCATATTCCAGACTACTCCAAGCCCATAAAAATTCAGAGTGCCAGATTTCTTTATGGTAGTTCACCTTCAGTTGTTCCAGATCCTGCTCCTCTTCCACAACAACAACAACAAATTGAAAAATGCCAACACTGTGATCAAGTTGGCCATATGAAAGACAAATGTTTTGATCTTCACCCATGCAAGCACTGTGGTCGGCACACCCATTCTTCACACATATACTTCAGAAACAAGCCTCCTGCAAGAACAAAGATTCATCTTGGATGGATTGCTTCTTGGCAATGGGCATCAATAGCCAAGAAGATGTTTAAGTCGCACGTCAGAACTTGTTCTCGAATATTGAACAATCTTGCAGTTGAGTTTTTTCCATCATCTCACCTTGTACCTGACATGGGGAAATGGTGGTCATCTACAAGCTTCAAAGCCACATCAAGCAATCTTGAGCCACAATCTCTCATTCCAGATTCAGAGTTGTAGCCATAAACACAACAGTTCAAGCGAGCCTGAGCCACAATTCGTCATTCCAGATTCAGAGTTGTAGCCAGAGACACGGATGCTCATGAGCATGCCTTTGGTTGGTGGTCAGCCTTAAACCATCTATGTGAGGTTGATATTCTTCCTCTTTCAGAACACTTCCTCTAATAGAAGACTTCAGCTTCTTGCCAGTTTTGGTTGAGTTCCAGGAAATGCATTAAGCATTCCAGTGTTGGTGGTCATCCTTAAACCATCACAGGTTGTAGACTTCCCTTATTTTAGGTTGAAGGTCTCCCTCTTCAACTATGAGGGACACTTCCTCTAGCAAAATCCCTCAGTTTCTTGCCATTTTTGGAAGAGTCCTGGGAACTGAAATAATAATTGCGTTCCAGTGTTGGTGGTCATCCTTAAACCACCTCTTTATGCCAATGTTTTAGAGAGTTGATTCAGCCTAAGTGTTGCCATGCATATTTTGCATATTTGTATTACAACTCTCTTCTTGGACTCACACATACCCCTTCGGATTAAGGGTGGGAATTTTGAACACCTAATCCTCTATGGGTAGGTGTGGAAGGAAAATAGTCACAAAGGAGTCCAAGTGACCTTGGAAGATGAATCCAAGGATCACACCATTGTATTAT
Organism: Pinus albicaulis; assembly: GCA_034641835.2. Taxonomy (NCBI): domain Eukaryota; kingdom Viridiplantae; phylum Streptophyta; class Pinopsida; order Pinales; family Pinaceae; genus Pinus; species Pinus albicaulis. Next base: position 1,220,676,451 of record CM076582.1, on the reverse strand, counting down.
AAATGTACATCTATGGTGAATAATATGAGAAACAAATGCCTATATTTCCCTTTGTGTGTTTTATCTTCTCATACACCATGTGTGTGTTAACACTAATTATACCTAATGATCTAGAAAACCAAGTAAAGTATGCAGAAGATAACTCAGTAATTGCATTCATAAAACATTCAATCATTCATTCTTAAAATATGATTAAATCAATCTCCTTGGAATGATATTTAGGAATATTAGTGATACAACTAAGTGAGGATCTGAAAGGAAAATGTGAAAGCATGTAAAACTCACTGCAAACAACTAATGTATATTTGACTTTCTGCAACATTCAATGTGAAGTATTACCCTCTTGAGATGCTTATGTGAGAAGTCAATTATGCCTTAGTTTCTAAATTCATAGAAAGAAAATAACAATGTGCAAAGTAAATTCAATCACTGTTTGAATTATATATTTAACCATTTAGTTTAGGATCATCATCTTGAAATGGATTTTAAAAATATCCGTTGACAAAATTGATTGATAATTCTAATCTAAGAAAATAAATGACAAAACAGTAAGGGAAACTAGATAATTGTGAGCTCTATTGCTTCAAACTTTTAATTCAATTGGAAAATAGATAAAATTATCCTATTGAAATGTTTTTAGAAAAGCAAAGGTTACACAATCATTCTAAAACTAATACTAAGAAAGAAAATAAACTTTAATCTAGAAAAGCAAGTAAATCTCACACATTTTAGATGGCCAATCAAAAAGCATGAGGATGGAAAGTTTGAGAAACTCCAAATGCAAGCCCTCTTCTTTATTCAAAAAATGAGCATTTCTCCAACTTTTCACATGATTTGATAGGAGAAAGCTTCCTCTATTTATACAAAAATATAAGAAGTTATCTCATTAATGAGAGTCCATGAATCTCTCCCTATATCTCTAAAGTTACAATCGAAATAGGAAATGATAAGACACATGTCTTCTTAGAGTTTCAATACAAATAGGAAATGAGACACATATTCTCATGTTCCCATGATCTTCTCCACTCAAACTCGAATTTGGTTTTGGGAGGTCATATAAAGGTCTTTTAGAAGCTTCCTTTTGACCTACACATGGCAACAATCTCATCCGACTTGTTAGGTATAAGCATATGCACATTATTTTCTAATTTTTAACCACAAATTCACCTAAAAATGCTAAGAATTAATCAATTTTGGAAAAACATAAATGTAACCCAATAGTGGTAAAGGTAAAGTAAATGTAATGAAATGGAGGTGGAGTGAAGGTAATAATCTGGAAATATACGTGAAAATGTAATGAAAGTGAATGACAATTTCAAGGCCCAACATACCCCTCAACTAAAGTTATTGCATGTCCTCATGCAATCTATTACATTAATTCTTTTGTATCCTTGAGCTTTGGCTTAACTTTGCGTCATATTATTTAATAACTTCATACTTCTGCAAAGTGTTTTACTTGAATTGCAACATGGTTGGTTCTTGTGTTACAACCATATTTTGTTGTTGCATTCGATTTTGACCTTTGATCTTTGCAAAATGATAATTTGATTATTGTTGCAAATTATATCTTTATTGGATTGCATCATGGTTGGTTTTTGTGTAACAAACATGATTGTGTTTATATTCAATTATATTTTAAGTTATTTTGAAAAGCCATTGTATGCTCATAATAATCATGTAATAGTTAATATCTTTTAGAAGTATGTGGGTTTCTGAATGTGATATGAACATGGTAAAGTATGAATATGAAAGTATTTCCCCCCTAACTTATGGTATTGGCAATTTTATGAAATGAGGAAGAGAAATGTTTTTTCCAAAAATTATCATTCTAGCTTTCAAGGAATTATATAGTAAAAAGTTAGAAAATGGCATACCTTAACTTACCCTTTGAAAATGGATGAGCTGCATGTGTGGTGGCTACAAAATTATGATCATAATCTTCTTCAAGTGGTTGTGCAAGTTATGGAAAAAAGAGTAAAGATGTATTTTTATTGCTTTTACTAAAACTATTGAATTTGCTGCAGAATGGTGTTGATTCTGTTGCTGTCATTTGATTTTGCAGTTGTCATTTGATTATGCAGCTGTCATCTAATTCCGCATCTGCTATATGATTCTGTAGCTGTCATCAGATTCCATAGTTTTCATTTGATTCTGCAGCTGCTATCTGATTCTGCAACTGTCATTTTATTCTACAGCTGCCATCTTCTTCATTTGCTCCAAAATGCTAAAAATGATAGTCTTCATGTCTTCAAAACTCATTGGTACAATTCTTGCTATGTGAATAGATGTTCTGATGTCGAAAATAGCAGGAAAGTGTTGACTTAGTGGCCATTAATGGATGCCACTAGTCAACATGATAACTCCCACCATTGATGACAATGAGATTCTATTAAACCCTTAGTTAAACTGAGAGGGGGGGGTGGGGTGAATCAGTCTAACACATTCATGAACTTTTAAAGTTTTCATTAAGTTTATTTACAACTTATTTTCATAATCAACTTTATATGTGAACAATCTTTATATGTAAGCAGCAAATATTAAAATCATGTGACAACAGACTTATTATGAGAGCAGTAGGTATTAAGTAGATTGACTAGACCATATCAACACATAGGCATCACACACACACAGACAGCATATATAAGTGGAAACCCATAACAGGAGAAAACCACATCTTATTATTGTTGTGATGCAAAGGCAAGCTCCAGCTCCCTCTCACCACTGATTTTCTGTAGGCACCAACCCACAAGAGGCTCCAACCTCAATTCTGCAAGCTACAACTTGCAAGGAAGCTCCAACTCCCATCAATTTTTTGCAGGCACCAACCTACGGGAGGCTCCAACCCCAGTCAGCTACAACTTTATAGGGAAGCTCCAACTTCATCATTCTATCAAAAGAAAACATTTGTTGATTTACCTTAGATATCAGCTCTGTTCTGCACCTTCTTTTGTGCAGTCCTCCAGTCTTCAAATCTGTCTTATAGCATCTCTTTCTACTCCTCCTTCTTCTTATCTTCTCTGCCTCAATTCTTCATACTCTACATTCTCTAACTTCTTTATGCATATCTCTGAGATATCATTTATATATTTCCCTCTTGATTGTTTGTATTCTACAGAGAATTTGGAGTGAACAGCAATGACTATTTGGCTTCTGCTTTCTCATTCCTTTGTCCAACTCATAAAAATAATATACAGTATGTATGAATTTCAATATTACAGTGGGATTTTGTTTTCCTCCGGAGACTTGCCAGTGCATCACAAACAATATAAAAGCCAATTAAAACATTGACATTTAGTTACAATTTGAATTCCAAATCAACCCATTCAGCCTTTTGGATCACTGCGTGTTTGTCTCTTCTGCAGTTGTCTCTGTCTTTTTCTTCTCTGTATGCTCTCTTGTTCACTACTGTTGTATAACTGCAGCATATAAAATTTTCGCGTTATATAACTCAAATAACTCTCAGCGATATAACAATAATAAATCATTTTAATACATAAAATTCCCTTTCAGGCCCACTAGCCGAACTTGCTCTATTCTCCGATGCGATGAATCGCCTCTTGAATACTTCCGATTGCGATTAATTGCAATAGCAACTTATAGTTGTATGTTCTGATGCTCTGCTCTCACTCCGATGCGATGATTCACTGTTCACATATATAAATATGTTTATATCATTTTACATATATATATATATGCCGCTTTTTTTTCCTTTAACTCTTCAGCTTTGGTTTAAAAACTTGGAGCAAACCTGTATTAGTCTTTTCTTTTTAATGGAGCCCACATACCGGCTATACTCCGCCTCATTTATTTCAATCGCAATCGCAACATTCATAATGCTCTGGTGACTTGGTCATTTGATTTTCGCCGATGCGATTAGAAAAGGCCCCACCATATAATCAAACAATTCATATTTGTCGTCCATCCTTCAGCAAATCTGACGGCTATCATCCGATCACTCAATCGCAATCAGAACTTTCAATTTGTTCTTCACTCTTTCACCTCCAATGGAATGAATCACTTCAATGCACTTTAAGCCGGAACTCAAACAAATATCAGTCACCATTTATAACATATCGGGTCCACTTCTTTATCGCAATCGCAATCGGAACTTTTATTAACATGTTCCACTGTTGTGTTTTTCTCCGATGCAATGGTTCACTATTCACATATATATGTATATATGTATATTGTTTCATATATATACTTTGCCGCTTCATCTTTTATATATCCTTCAGCTTGGGTTAAGATTCTCGGAATAAACATGCATTGAACTTTTCTTTTTACATGGGGGCCCACACTACACATATACTCCGCCTCTTTTATATTTCCATTCTATTTACACATTCGGAATCAATTCGGGCTTAACCTTTGATAAGATAATACTTTAGTCAATTCTTATATTTACCCCGAATATATGAGACCTTTGGAAATTTAATTTCAGCGTGCATAAATCATATATATATATGCCTTGTATTATAATCTTGGTCCCTTTTTAATATAGTGCTCATATCATATTGAACCCCTTCCTTTTTTTATTATATCAAATGTATTAACCCGATGCACAACCTTATTAACCCACTCTCTAAGGTTTGAATATGATATAATAAAACACTTTCATACTCCCGACCTTATCACTTAACGCTATAACAATGGATTTGATGCCCTTAATTAAACACGCAAGCATTTATAACCTTCCAACCGTGGCTTATAACATTAACCCAACATTTTATAATGTATTGCATTCACGGGCCCCACACCATTTCTCACTATATAATTGAACCATCGCAGCACATACATCTAGGCCCACCTCTGTTAACAAGCTGCTCACATCCAACGTCAGACAGCTTATCGCATTGGTTTAGAAGATCCGACGAATGCAAAAAAATATCGCGTTATTTTTCTCACAGAGCGTTAATGCTCAAAAATTGCGCGACATAAGTGGATTTTAAAAACCGCTTAAGGACGTGTGTCCTCCAGCGAGTAATATCGTGTTTCTTCTCACAAATAGTCTTACCGCTTATGCGACCATGCGATACTGCTAGTTTCCAAAATTTCGGTTTATTGTAGCTTCAAGATTCCGCTCCTTTCCGACTCAAGGTTCCGTCTTTCGAGTTTCAACCTTGTTACCTTTGAGCTTACGTTAAAACTGTTTTATTTGCGTTATAACTTCATTGTTCATTGATTTTACATTATACCTCACCATATTTTCTGGCCCACACACACGTCATTTGATTTACATTATAATTATAATTCATTTTTGTGCCATTACTGTCCCTTTGTACATTAAATCAAAGTTCCATATCTCAGGGTTTCGTCTCAGTTTATAATTTCGCTTTCCTTTCCTTTGATAATGTTGTGGCTTCAACTGATATAAAAAAACAGGGATTTCATGCAATTTACTGTCGTTTCAACCATATTCAGCATGACTGTTTCTCTGCATTCAGTTATTGTGCATGTCAGTATATTCTCTGTATACTTTGTCTATGTATTCTCTGTCTTTGTCTTTGTGCATGACTGTTTCGTTGTTTCACTGTATTCTCTACATATTCTGCAGCCTGGGCTGCTTCAAATGGCCCTTCTTTGCAGCTGCTCGACCCTCTACATCCTCTTCAGATCTCTGCTGCCTCTCTGTTACTACTCTACCTCTTTTGCTCTCTTTTCCTTTCAACGGTCTTCTTTTGCTATCTCTCTGCTTCTATGATGTCTCCTTTGCCATCTCCTTTTCCATCAATGACAACATTTCCAATAGTCTCCCCCTTTGGCATTGATGGAAATACGCTTCCTCTGCTTACCTTTTAGGACCCTTTCTTCTGTTGCTTGCTTTTCCTCCCCCTTTGACATTAATGGCAAAGGGTTGCCCATTTCCCAGTGTGCTTTTAAATCTTGTCCATGTTACTCTGATCTTAAGGACCTATTTCATGCGCTGCTTAGTTGCTCTGGCTCTTTTGTGACTCTCTTTGTTGACTGATCTCCCCCTGGAATGATGTCTTCTTTTCTGTTCTCCCCCTGGAATGATGCTTTCTCTTCATGTCAGAGAGTAGCATCTGCAGATACTACCACTAGTTTGTCTCTCAGATATTCGAATGGTTCTCTAGCAAGAGGTTTTGTGAATATATCTGTTGTTTGTTCTTTTGTTGGCACATATTCCAACTTCACTACCTTCTGTGCTACTTGTTCTCTGAGGAAATGGTACTTGATTGGGATGTGTTTATTTTTTGAATGAAATACGGGATTTTTTGATATACTTATTGCACTTTTATTATCACATTTGATAGAGATAGGTTCATAAATGCTTACCTTCATGTCTTGGAGGGTTTGTTTCATCCACATGACTTGTGTGCAACATGCTGCTACTGCTATGTATTCTGCTTCTGCTGTAGATAGACAGATAGATGTTTGTTTCTTGCTTAGCCATGCCACCAAGCTCTTTCCCAAATAGATTTCACCTCCACTTGTGATTTTCTTGTCATCCACACAACTGGCCCAATATACATCTGTATATGCTACCAAAGTGAAGCTCTTGCCTTTTGGATACCATATCCCATACTGTGCAGTTCCTTGTAGATATCTGAATATTCTTTTGACTACTAGAAGGTGATTTTGTTTTGGTGCTGCTTGATATCTAGCCACAAGTCCTACTGCCAACATAATGTCTGATCTAGATGTTGTTAGGTATAACTGACTTCCTATCATGGATCTGTAAAGTCTTTGATCTATATCAGCAGATCCATCATCAGCACATAGCTTGCATCCAGTGATCATGGGAGTTAACACAGCTTTGCAGTCTTCCATTTTGAACTTTTTCAACATCTCTTTTAAGCATTTTTCTTGTGAGATGAATGTACCTGTGTTCTTTTGCTGAATTTGAAGTCCTAAGTAGAAGGTGAGCTCTCCAATCATAGACATCTCAAACTCTGATTTCATTTCTTCAGCAAATCCTTTTGCTAACTCATCTTTGTTGCTCCCAAACATGATGTCATCAACATATACAACAAAAATCAGGAGTTCATTTTCATTGGCCTTTATGTATAGATTGTTGTCTACTCCTCCTCTCTTAAAGCCTTGTTTTTGTAAGTACTTATCCAACCTTGAATACCAAGCATGAGGAGCTTGTTTCAGCCCATATAGAGCCTTCTTTAGTCTGCACACATACATAGTCTTCTTTATCTGTTAATGAGAATCCTTCAAGTTGTTCCATGTAGACTTCTTCTTCTAGATATCCATTCAGGATGGTAGATTTCACATCCATTTGATATACCTTGAAGTTATAGTAGCATGCAAAGACAAAAAATATTCTGATAGCTTCCATTATGGCTACAGGGGAAAATGTTTCATCATAATCAAGACCTTCAATTTGTGAATATCCCTTGCATACAAGTCTGGCTTTATTCCTAATTACCTGTCCTTGTTCATTCATCTTATTCTTGAATACCCGTTTTGAGCCTATGACATTTTTCTCAGTGGGTCTTGGAACTAATTCCCGGGTATTGTTCTTCTCACTTTGGTCCAATTCTTCATTCATAGTGTTAACCCAATGCTTGTCCTTGTTGGCTTCTTCAAACTTCTTTGGCTCTACTTGTGATAACATAGCTAGGTATACCTCTTTTGTCTGTTCAGTTAGTTGTCTTCTTGTCTGGACTCCTACACTCTTGTCCCTAATGATTTGATCTTCTGGATGGTTCTTTTGAGTGTATCTTGAGGGGCCTTTTGAGCTCAGTATAGTATCTTCTGTTGTCTTGCTTATTTCATCATCATCTTGGTTCTCTTCTTCATGATCTTCTGGAGGATTGCTGCAACCTGTACTTCTTGTATTGTTTGGTAGTTCTTCATCAAATATTACATCTATTCTTTCCACAATTTTTCGAAGTGTTTTGTTGTAGCACCTGTAACCTTTACTCTTGGATGCATATCCTAAAAATATTCCTTCATCTGCTCTTGCATCAAACTTCCCCAGATTTTCATCATTATTCTTTATGTAACACTTGCTTCCAAAAACTCTAAAGTGCTTGATTGAAGCTGGTTTACTACGCCATAGTTCATAAGGAGTCTTGTCACTGTTTGGTCTTAAATGAGCTTTGTTAATAATATGCACAGCTGTGTGTACTACTTCTGCCCAGAAGGTTTGGGGAATGTTACTTTCTTGCATCATGGCTCTAGTAATTTGTTTTATAGACCTATTTTGTCTCTCTGCCACTCCATTCTATTGAGGTGTCCCTGCAATAGTAAAATGTTGTTTTATCCCATGTTCATTGCATAGGTATGCAAAGTCATAGTCTGTGAATTCACCTCCTCTGTCTGATATGATGCACTTTAGCTTGCATCCTGTTTGATTTTCTGCCAATGCCTTGAATATCTTGAATTTCTCAAGTGCTTCTAATTTATATTTGAGAAATGCAACCCATGTCATTATGGAGATATCATCTATTATCAGCATGAAGTAGGATTATCCACTTGGTGTTTTAGTTCTTGAAGGTCCACACAGGTCCATGTGTACAAGCTGAAGTGGCCTACTTGTTGATAGCTCATCTTTGGTCTTAAAGGATTTCCGGGTCTATTTGCCCAATTGGTAATATTTTCATATCATATTTGAAGGCCTTTTTATTGCTGGCATATCTCTGACTGCTTTCTTCTTGCTTAGTCTGATGATATGGTTGAAGTTAAGATGTCCCAATCTCCTATGCCATAACCATGACTCCTCAAGTTTTCTAAGGTGGCATGCTTCATTCTCTTCTTTCACTATGTAGACATTACTCTCTGTTCGAACACCTTTGATCAGAATCTTCCCTGTGGTGCTTGATCTGACTTCATGGTCTTGTGCTCTAAAAATAACTTCACAGCCTCTATCACACATTTGACTGACACTCAACAGATTTTCTTTCAGCCCATCCACAAGTAGTACATCTTGGGCCTTTCCTCTGCCATTATCTAGAATGACTGAGCCTTTTCCTTTGATTTTCCTTGCTTTATCATTGCCAAAAGTAACATTTTCAAATTTCTTTTCATCAAAGGTTATAAACTTGCTTCTATCTCCAGTCATATTCTTTGAGCAACCACTGTCCAAATACCATTGGCGTTTCAGGTCTTGAGCTGTTAGAGCCAGATCACATTTATTCACCTTCTTTTTCCACTACATGCATCCTTTTGTTTGATACCCTTTCTGAGATGATGAACCACATTCTCTGAGAGGACATTTGGAAGGCATATGTCCAATTTTATTGCATACACAGCATTTAATCATATTTTTAGCAGAATTATGAGTATGAGTAAAATCTCCATGATTCATAAACCTCCTTGAGGTTTTGAACATCAGTCTTTGTCCATATTTTCTGCATTCTATGATTTTATGGCCAAATTTTTTACAGTAAAAACAGTATCCATAGAAACAATTTGGATACCTGATGAAAGGTTGTCTTCTCCATTTGTTTGCTTGAGATAATCTCTTCACTGTTTGCATCCTTTGCTGGTTTGAATTAATCCTCCTTGTATGATAGTATGCAGCTATATGTCTCAGCTTGTGGCAGGAATAACAGGTGGCATTTTTCATAGGAGGGAAGAATCTCCTTTGATGGCTTCCAAATTTGACATACTTAGGGGTATATGAGTCTTTTTCTGTTGGCTGAGTATTTATTTCATTATTTGTTATTAGAGGTTCCTTCTGGTTTATGTCTCCTTCATTACATGTTTCTTCTTCTGTAGGAATCATCTGAGTTGCTTCATCATCCTTATTTTCTTTTACAAAAATAATATTTTTGTTTTCCTTTTCTTTTCCTTTACTTGATTATCCTTCATAGCCTATCCCAGTTTTTATCAGAGGAGATCTTTGAGCATCCAGAATTTCATTCAACTTACCAGAGCTTGTCATTTGAGAAGAATCTATTGACACTTTCCTTTGGGCATTTTCTAATTTCTTCCTCAAACATACTACTTCTTCTTCCAATTTCTCTTGTTCCTGAATTTTATCATTAATTTTCTTAAGTAACATGTCTTCTACCTTCTTGGCTTCTTCAAGCTCTACTTTCAGCTGAATGAGAACTTCTGAATTTTGTTCTTCTCTTACATACTTGAGGAGAATGTCTTTCTATTTTTTGCACTTTAGTTTGAGTCTGTCAATCTCCTCTAGGGCACTTCTTAGCTCCCCCTCAAGATCAACTTCACCTTCTTCTTCATCTTCTAGAACGAGTCCTTCAAGCTCTTCTATGGCCATCAATGTAAATTCAGAGGTTCCTTCTTCACTTGAGGGTTCATATGAGTCTTCAGATACACTGCTGTCTTACTGAGCATAGAAATATTTTCTATTGAATATCTTTCCTTTCTGCCAGTTCTTTGATATAGTTTTATCTGATTCTTGAGCTTGATTCTTTGTTTTCTTATGAGGACACTTAGCAGCATAGTGTCCAACTCTTCCATAGTTAAAGCATTTAAATGGAAGTTTACCTTTATATTTACCTGAGCCTCTATCCAGTTTCTTGACAAATTTGGCCTCTTCTTCATCAGAGCAAGAGCATATATCTTCCTTTTCTTCTTCTTCTTCTCTGTCTTAAAGGTTGCCTCCCTCACATTTGACTTCTTTTGTGGCAGTCTCATCTCATAGGCTATTATATTTCCAAGTAACTGGTTCATGGTCAAGGTTTCCCAATCAATTGTTTCTTCTATGACAGAAACCTTGGGGTTAAATCTGGGTGGAAGAGATCTCAAAATATTTTGAACAATAACAGCTTCTTTTATGGTTTCTCCTAGAGCTTTCATGTTATTCACAAATTTTTCAACCCTTAAAAATAAGTTGGCAATGTCTTCATCATCATTCATTTTTAAATTTTCAAACTGGGCTCTATAGACTTGTAGTTTGGTTGTCTTCACCTTTTTGTCTCCCTCATGGATGTTCTCTAGTGTATCCCACATTTCTTTGGCAGTCTTGTTGTGCATTACTTTGATAAATTCTGCCTCACACAGTCCATTTAAGATTGCATTCATGGCCTTTGCATTAGCTACAAAGTCTTGTTTAGCTTCTTTCTATGGGTCAGTTGCCTTTGGGGAATATCCAAATTCCATAGTGTTATTGTCCAAATATACCTCAGGCTGAGAAAGGCAGAGTCTAGGGTAACATCAAACCACGCTTAATCTGGTAGCTAGCCCTACCAGATCAGGAGAGGGCTCTCTTCGGGTCAATCTCAGCAAAAATAATCAATAAGGCTTGAGATGACTTGAAATAAAGGCTAATTTTAGGCTAGGTATATAGGTGAAAGGGTTTGATTTTTATTTTGGGTTTTTTTGTTGGAATCAAAGGGAAAGGCAGATTTTGGGTCCGAGAAATGATCATTTTTGTAGAGGACTGAAAGGGGCAAGGAAGGCAAATGTTTTGATTCTTCAAAATTGAATGAAATGGATAGATCAAACCGGTGAGGAGTTTAAGAGGGCAAGAGGAATTCAAGAATCCTCTTCAGATAGTTGAAAACATGGAAAATTAAACAAAACTTCAAGGTAGAGCACTGCAAATGTAATGGATTCCACCTTTATCACTTGTTTGTTTAATTTGAGAAGAAATAAGAAGGGAAATGATACACATGAAACTTCAATAAACTTACAATAACAAAGAGAAATACACCACCAAAACATAGAGCCACATGGATCCCAAAGAGTGCTGCAAACCCTGGTCTATTCCTTTGCCAAAATGCAGAGATGAAATGTACAATGAAGCTCACGGCAATCCCAAGTGTCCAACCTCTGAAAATGACTAAGAAAATACAAGATATAGAAAGCCTAACTCATTCCCATGCCTCTAGGGGTCGAGCTCACTAGTTTAGGAGCTTTTTCAATAAGATATAAACTAAGAACTGGAAAATAGGCAATGAAATAACTTGCCTCTATAAGATAGGAAATTGATTCATTCAGTTACATTTCACTTTTTGGTGAATGAATCTACTTGGATGAGTAAAAATGTGCCAAAATTACATCAAAATCATGAAATTACATCAAGTTACATCAAGCGTTTCACATTTGGAGATAAAAAGGTCAAACTGGCCAAAACTAGGCGAAAATCTAAGTTGCTGAGTGAAAACTAGGCCAAAATTCTGAATGCGCCGCGCCTGAAATCTCTATGCGTCACGCCACTTTGAGGCTGATTTTGAGGGCTTTCCCAGAGTCTAAATTGAGTGCAGG